>JAOSYY010026535.1:0-49662 GCA_025727935.1 Hebomoia glaucippe | reverse complement strand
GAAATGCTGACATCTATTAATCTATAAATATAAGTATATAAAAATGAACCTCTATTTTCCTTGGTCATCGCATTACATTTCAACGAATGAAACGATTTCCCAATTTTTTGTTGTCTTTATGGTTCAGGAGGAGGTTGTTATAAAATAATAAAATAAGAAAACTGAGAAATACATTAGAAATATTGAAGAAAACTTATTTAATTAATAATTTTAATTTTATGTAACAAACAGTGTTTGGCCATAATATTTATAACAGCCTTTATTAAACAATTCTTCTTACAATATTTGTTATATTTACATTTACATTTGTTGTATTTATCTAAAAGGGAATTGTCTTTATGACCAGCATAGGTCTCCCCGAGAATTCGCCATAGGCGTTACAAATATGCGCATGCCCTTTCCAAGTAAGGCTCGCTATCTTCCTAATGTCGTCCTCCCATCTTCCTTTCCTTCTTTTATATTGTCTCGGACACCACTGTGATTCTAGTTTTCTTCGTTATAGTAATAAGTTTTATTTTGTTTATAGTTTGATGTTAGGACAGGTAGTATTAGAAATAATTTATATTTATTATATCATTTGGAATTTAATATTTAAAGTTAAGACAGGAAAACGCTAATCGGGTTAGCTAGCTTTTAATATATATGAAAATTATTAAGGATACTATGTTGCCAATGCAACACTCGTCAAGTGTAAAGTGGACACATAAGTATAAATTGTGACAAATTAAAACTCAGATGTAACCAACAATATACTAAAAAAAAATATAACAATACATTATCTTGATATTTCTATTACATCAAATGTAACAGTTGTCAGTTGCATAGACAAAACTATTATTGAATCAACTATGTTTTAATAAAGGTAGACTTAGCAAATTCTTAACCATAGTTACCCAAGTCATTATTAAAATTGACTTGATTATGTCACAACAGTGACAGAAAAAGGAATCCGTCTTTATTTGTCATCAAAACAGTGTTAAGTTAAAAATTGTGATTGATCACCACTAGTAGCGAAAGGGTAGGTATATATATTTATAAACGAGTTTATTAACTTTTGTCTTACATTGAATGATTTTTCAGGCGCCTTATATGTTCTTATTATACAAAATCTTTATAAGATTCATTTTGATCCGATATCAAGGACGTTCCCACGACGATCAGATCTGTCAATTAAAAAGCTTAAAATTTCTTTGCACAGTGTCTCTAAGTGTTATGCGTCTAATTAAGGCATATTTATATATTTTTACTTAATAAATAAATTCCAATAAAAATCTAGGAAATGATCCTCATAAAACACGATAGAAAAAAATTAATAAAAACATTTCACATGAATTTTACTTGAATATAGATCAGATGGCCAAACTATTTACTAAAAACGGCTAGAAGAATTATTTTAGATGTTGAAAAAATAGTGGATGCAGCTAATGTTTCGCCACAACTCTTTCGAAACATTTGCAGTCAGATATAGCTTCCGCACAATGAATTTTTATGTTACTTAAACACCGAGTTCCGTTTCCGATATTTGTCTTAGCCTTTACGAAAGTTAGTTCCGACACTTATGTTTTTCTTATCAAGATTTATTTCTGGAAGTGAAATATTTAAACTGGTTTTGTGGGTGGGTGACTTGAACTGCGCAGAGTAAGAGCATGCAATAGCTTATTTCTTTCGTAAAAACTTTCCTCTGTTCGATAAATATCGAAAATTTTCTAGCAACAAGCGTAATACATAATGCAACAAAAGACCAAAAACAATCTATTTATGGCTTACTATCGTTCTGACGGAGGACTTCTGATACCGCTACATACTTATATCTTTAATCCGAAGAGAAAAATGGAAAATTGTGATTAATTCAAACAAACTTTCATCCTACCTTTACTTCTTTCTATTTCTTTTCGTCTTTCCCACACCTTCTTTATTTTTTTCAAACTAAACTTTATTTTTACCGTTAAAGCTGACATTCTTCTCCAATGTTTAAAATATCTGCCTACCAAAATTTACCACAAGTGATTTAGTAGTTTAGGGTTAGATATGAATTCGTAATAATCAGAGAAATAAAATTAGTAAAGTTCCAAAAATAGAATCAAATCAACAAAGGTTTCTTGAACATAACCACAGATCCCTTGCGCTCGAGTGGCTTTCGCAATAAAGTATCACCGACTCTAATGTGTCAAGGTGCTAACAAACAAACACACTGCTCCGCCCTACGACTCTCACACGAACCGACACAATAACGTCAAATAGTTTATATACCGCCATTCAACTCTTTACATTCTGATATCGACTTTATGTACTTGTAAAGTTACGTTTTTGCTCTAATACGTAACAATATTTTTAATGAATTTTCCTAAGATTTGATCCTGGACTGAATACTTAGCCATAGAAAGGTGATTGTATCATAACATCAAATGTTCCTTCATTATTTTTTATGACAATTTATACAACTAAATCAAAACCGAAAATCACAGTGTACCTACACTTCATACCATACGCATAGGAAATTTATGCTATTACTAATAGTGTCGTTTTTTGCACGTGGATCTTATTAATGAAATAAACAATAGTATGTTTTCTATTTGTATCGGCTGATTTCCAAAAAAAACTGGTAGACAAGCAAAAATGTTATGTATTTTGTTTCAATTAAGTACACATTCAAGTGAATTTAGAACAACCTGACATTTTCATATTATTAACAGATAATTCGACGAAGGCAAAATATCTATAATATGTTAAACATTTTTTTTATTTCATTTTGAACTAGATCTGAGGATAAACGGATGTTATATCCTCTCATGATTATCGTGTTGTTTAAACAATATTATTATTCCATGTATTCCTGAAGTATTCATTCAAAAACTAATATAAAATTGCAAATAAAATATGTATCATTTATATTGTGAGTAACAAAATCATTTGAACAGATTAAAATGTCACTGTCGGTGACGTCAAAGGCACTGCCCTACAATCTTTGAATAGGTTTTGACAATGACGTTGTAGTTCAAAGTAGCCGAAATTATCGGTCAAGCGATTGATGTGGCGAATTCTTGTTTGGTCTACATTGTCGGCAGGTAGGCTATAATACTTTCAACACTTTTTTTAAACAATTATTTAGAAGCGTTTTAAATTTATGTCAGCACACGATTGAAAAACACTCGTCTTGACTTTAATCGTTATGCATATTCGAAGCTTTGAAGGTCCCTCTGTCGTGATAAAATGGATTCAGTTTACTCCCTTTGCATCTATGAACGCAGACTGGGAATTGCGTACAATTTCGATAAATATGATTCTTTGGGTATGTCCCAAGGTAGAAATAATAAGATTTTTATAGAAAGTCTCACCTCTTCCCTCTATCAGGTACTATTATCACGACGAACGGCAGCCATATTCTTTAAGTATTACAAAATGTTCTCGCCACACTATTCAACGATTTTTTGACATATGATAAAGGCAATAAAGTTAGCAGATGCCACACGTGCGCCGCGGTCAGCCGCCTTCCGCGCCAAAACACACATTGTTATAAAAATCATTTGTTATCTTATACCATAGCCTAGATTTCCAGCTATGAAATATTCCCTATTGTGCGAATCGAGAAAATATTAATCTCAGGAATCGGTCGCTATTACTTTTATGAGAAATATTTCTCTATTTATTTTGCTATTTAGCTAAATCAGTTTCGCAACTCAAGTTCAATTAGAAAAGATTTTTGATTCTCGCATAAATTATTTTTTGTGTGAACTATTAGTCTAGATATCAAAACTTCAGATCATTTTTCAAGAATATTATCTACTTAAGTGAGTTTACATATAGAATACATGTATTAAACTACCATAGATAAATAATGTGTTTGGAAAATTATATTTGGGAGAATTCTTTTTTTTAAATGTTTTAACTCTCACTTCTCTAAACCGTCTTCGACACCTGTCAATCCTTCAATAGAATAACAAATAAAACAAAACAATAACAAACATAAGATAATCGCATTACGAACAAAACGTATAACGTTTAAGCCTCTCAAATTGAAGTGTTAAAGACGTCACAATGCTGAGATCCTAACCCAATTTAGCGAGCACAACCAAAAAACGCTTTTCAATGCTTTTACTGCAAACATTTTTCATAAAACAACACATTTAACTCTTAATACAACCTAATAAGATCTATTTTAGAATAAATATAGGTTTTTGTACTACATTTCAAACCGTTGACTTATTGAATTACATTGTAAGTCACCACAATGGCTAATACACTCATGATCTTTTCAACAGTGTCATCTGTACTACACTCAAAGTAATATTTAATGCAATTATGGTGAACTGTAATTACTTGCACATAGGTACGGTAATCGAATAACATTTTATATCTTAATTGAAATTGTGACTTTGTAAAGCTAGGATAATTGAATATTTGACTTTTCTAAGCCGTGTGACGGGGCTGGCGAGTGTGTCGAATTTTGTTGTAATTGTTATGTACTTCAAAGATTTTTTTAATAAAAATATCATTTACAAACTAAACTAAAACCGAATACATATATGTCAAGTTCCATGTTGGCCACATTTTAATAAGCATGTTATTTCAAGTTAATGCTTAAAATTAGATTTTAAAATTATTATAATAAATAATAATATTGATAAATTACTGTAGCTGATAGTGAAGTGAAAGCTCCAGCTTCTAAAAAATGAAAACTACCTTTAGTAGAGATTATAAAATTAATAAGAGAGAATAACCCCATGGAATTACAAATGAATTGCTTGAGGACTATCTTTAAAAAGTGAATATTGAGAACGAGGATGATAGAGGGATGAAAGAAAAAACCATGTTTGCCTTGTCTTCTTTTCAAAAAAAAAAACAATACAATCAAATAATAAAACTTAAAATAGAAATATTTGAATTTTTAATTTCCGTGTCCTATGCTAATTTAAGTATTATTATATAATATGTCCACCGATTACAATAAGTCAATTTTAAAATGTTTAATTTTGTTAATTTCACTATGGATAATGGATTTGCGCAGAGTTCGCTTATAATTATGATAGTCTGAAAAGAGATATAGACCACGTATGTCAAACTTCAGGTTGACTATTAGAAGTTGTGATACAAAAAAATTCAATGAACCACCTTATAATAGGATATTCTAAAATCTATACGAGTAACAATATCCTAATGACGTATATAGCTAAATGTACTTATTTCTTGGAATACAGCCAAAGTCGAAACAAAAATATTTTTTCCCAAGCTACGTTTAATCAATAGGAGAAAAATATACAATCTGTGGTTTATGTCAGTGTTACCCTCTACATACATGAAAAACTACAAACGACACATCTGTTCTGCCACACCCATATATTTATAGCTTCTATTTAACACCCCACACTTTAAACTATTTGATAAATAGCATAAATAAAACTAAATCACGTGAGGGTCATTTTGTAAATCGATACACGGGCTTTGCATGCGTTGTTAAAAGATCCGCGAAGTTTCGTGTTGGTTTTAAAGCATTTAAATAAAATATGTAATACTTTAACGTCGGCTTCAAAAATAATACATAGGAATATTAAACCTCTGTATATTTGACAATTTTCGTATTACTATGTCCGACTTACACCAAATGAAGGGTACGCAGGGTCCATATAGATTATATAGGTTGAATTTTAAAATAATTAAAAATTAAATTGGTTATAAAGAAATAGAAGCAGCGATACAATTCCCGTTTATGATCATTTTTATTCATTGAACATTTTTTAGTTCAAAAGATTTCGGGGTGAAAAACCACCGCTTATAAATACAAACTTCATGAACTGCAGTAATTATGGTGTGTTTCAGTTTCTGTCAACAATGATTAAATTAAATTTTGTCTCTTGCTTGTATGTCAATCTATTTAAAAAAATCTATTATAAAAAATTGTCATTTAAATCGTATCTAAAGGTTTCAAAATAATAAAAACTAGTTTTATTACTTCTGCTATTCGCCGCCATGGCGTTAACGTAGCTTTTATTCCAGTAAGATATAACATCTAACTTAGTAACCTTTTATATCGTATACTCTAATTATTTTCAAATAAGGAATATTATACTAACTGGATGGTAGATACCATGACTTTTATTCTTATTGGGAAAAGTGGAATTACTTCTTCCTCGTATAAAAATATTTTGAATCGCATATCTCAAGCATTAGGGATCACTATGCTGCGTTCTCGAGCATTTCGCTGTCTACGGATTTAAGTAACGTTTCAAACTGTATAATGTGTGTATGTACATATATAAATATTGGCAAGGCTTTAGCTGCGATTACATCCGCGTTGGCATTCAAATTCATTCTTTTACTGGTTTAAAACATATTGGTTCTATGTTAACACACAGGATATATTGAAATTTATATAAATATGGATAAATATATAGCTAATAAACTCTGTATGTACCAAATTTCATTCAAATTAATTCATCTGTTTTTGGATATTTAAATACCAAACATCTAATCATAGAAATTTTCATTCCATAATATAACCATAGATAATATACACTAATACAAATCTCACAGGTAGGATCGTACTCACATCCGCTGATATATACTCGCAGATATTGCTAACATTGCATCAACGACACAACAAAATTCCCAACCGAGCTTAAGAGTAACGATATTGATTTTAAATCTTAAGGGTAATATGAAGCCTCTTTCAACAATACCTATTTGTATTCTATTGTGGTCTTAGTGCAGTTTATGAATAAGCTTCTGGAAGCTTATTGTTAGAAATTCTTTATTTTTATAAAGAAGTAGGTGTTCCGCAGCATTTTATTTACATTTATTTTAGCCAAATTTATTAAAATCAACAAATTACCTTTATAAATTGAATGTCTACTAGTCTATATGTACTTCCACACTTAGTATACATGTGGGAGTTTGAATCTTTAAGGCTAGAGAGAAAGGTAAAATTAAAGATGGTCGACCTAAATGGACGCACCGCGACCAAATCGGAGAGTTCCTACGGAAAGGCTACTTGAACAGTGTATTTAATCGACGAGCTATGTTTAGTCAGGATCGTAGCAAGTTGAAAGCCTTAGTCTCTGCCTACCGGAACGGAAAAGGCATAATTATATGTATGTATGTTTGCAACTTTGTAAAGAGCCAAAAACGGATAAATGGATTTATATGAAATTTGTCGGACAGTTTACAAACCGGTAGAAAAACACATAATGATTTATCCTAGAAAAAACACTTAATTGTATCGACGGAATCGCGGGTAATAGCCAGTAGGAATTGAAACCGGGATTATCGGAGCGTCTAGCTACGCCGTAGCATAAGTTACGAACTGGTCTACGCAACAACTACAAGTACATTTTTACTTTAGACATTCCATAAAAATACATTTAACATGATAGTAATAAATATAACATCTAATTTATGCTTCTCTCTATTATTGTTAATAAATAAACAACTCGCTTATAGACGTATACAACAAATGTATTTATATTTTTAAACTATATATAATATTACCTAATACATTACATACAAGTATATTCATCAATTTACCTATAGGATAGTCAACCATAATATGTATAGCATATAAAGAATATATTATTCTTTAATTTTAGTAATGAAATTTTAATGAAAAAAAAATATAATTTTTATTGAATATAATTTTAGCGTCACTAATAATTTTGGATAAAAATATTGCTATGGAATATCATCCATCCGTCATATACTACGTGTTTGCTTTCCAGGGTGGACAGATTTTTTATGTGATCGTAAATAATCCTCAATCCTGTGAATTATGTCATAAAAGCAATAAACATAAGAATATTCTTGAATAACTTATACTGGTATGTCGTTTATTAATGCGTCATTATTACGTTAAGACCTGCTTCGGCATTTCATGGCGTCATAAGTCTGCGAGCGAATTTAGATTTTATCAAGCGATATATTATCATAAAATACATCTACGTTGCCATATCTAAACTATAGATATTAATGTATGACGTTATTAATAATACTAGAGATGAACACTCTTATAAGAATTATTGAACTAGATCAAAAAACAACACATACAAAATTCAGAAAATAAAATAATCGAAAAAATATTTTATAATCATTCAATTATTGGTACCGCTAGCAGTGCCGCGAGGTTTCGTCTTTCTCCATTCGCAATAATTAGAATTTAAAAAAAACAATGATGATAGTAGGAAATTTATTTTACTCCTTATAACATTAGCTATCTGTATATAAAGGGGCCGTGAAAATTAGTTAAACCGTTTTCGAGATTACCAAGAATATTCCGACAGAAAAAATATTGCAAATTGTAATTCTGTTTTATGTACCTTATATACTTTCATATAGAGTATATATACAATTTATGCGATTTATTAGTATAGATAACTCTTAGATTTATATGTATAGATTTAATCGGAAATATTGATCTACCGATAAATATAACTCGTATACAAAATTATTCCGTCTTAAATTCCCAATGCAATGTTTATATTTAAGTAATTATTAAATGGGGAGGAAGAGTATAAAATCGCCGTCCGAACTCCCGTCGAAAATGGAATGCTCTTAAAGAATAGGTAAACATGTTTCGCCAGTCTATGATTTCCAATTAGTTAAAAAAATGAACATGGTGATGGAATATCATTGAATAAAACATTAAAAATCGTGTGGCTGATGTCTCACCTATTATCAAGTTAGTCTAATACTCGCCTATGTCATAACAAAAGGAAAAATATAACAACCATTATTACCGTAAAATTATTAGATATATTTAATGGATGTACAGTTATTACGATAAAGTTCTGACGTAGACGCCACTATGTCTACTTCAATGCATGAAAAGCTGAAACGTGAACTTAACAACACTGTTACACCTAAATCATCGCAATTTAAACTTTAACTACTTTATTATAAATACTTCTGCCACAGAAAATACATTTAGTTTTACGTTATCTTCTTGGAATGGAAAAGGACGCTTAAAACTTGTAGTTAAAGTATATTTTTGAATGAATAAACTAAGCTCGTAGTGTGGGTCCACCGCGCAGTCGTCAGTATTCTGCCAGTAGGCACGGTGGCGCCACTGAGCACAGACGTGAAGGCTGTTACCGCTTCATAACTCAGTTTGTAACCGAAGTCAATTGTGTAAAAACTCCCTAGTCAATTTTTGCCTTCCATAGATATACAATTCGTCGACTGATTAAATAAAATAATAACTTCGAGACAATATAGCTGACTAATAAAAAAAATGAGCTGGGTATGAATGCCGGTAGCGTCAGGGGTGCCAAACATTTCTGTGTGTTAGTTACGTAACGGTTCCGGGGAAAATCAATATCCCGGTCTTATAAATAGCAACGGTTGAGAACAGCTGGCCGGAAGCCAGCCATGCAGCCTTCGGTAAGTGATGGCTTTTATTAAAAAAGTTATGAATGCTACGCTAAGAATATATTATATAGATTTTATTTTTTTATGTTCACACATTTTATATCTGCTACTAGATATCTAAATATACTACACGGTACACGGTACACACAAATTACTATACGGTATATAAATGTAATTTTCAAGGCCAAATCCACAACTTCATATTGAAATGTTGACCGTATTACGAATTACGCTTAATAGTATGATATGATTAATAGTATGATGGATATGTGGGTTTCAGTTTTCAGTAGGTCCGAACTTAAGGTAAAGAGTATAATCCTTTCGCCGAGATAGCGGCCATCGAATGAGCCCTATATTTGACAAAAAACTTAATTATACTAATATATATAAAACCTATTATAACTTCCTCATATACTTGTCTCTCTATTTTCGTTTAATAGACAAAAGCAATGAGTATCTTAATTTGATTAATTAACCAAGATGGCAACTATTTCATATCATATATTTGAACTATCGGCATGATAGTGTCGGCAGCTTAGTCTGCTTAGATGAACTGGTCCGTGTAAGCTCCTTCTAAAATCATTAATGTACCTCTATGGATATACAGGCCAAGCTGCCGACATATCTATCATAAAAGATCTCTCCTATGCGAACGTAGGCTACATAATTACATATAACAATTAACAATAATTACAATAATCCTTTTTTGTGAGACGGACGATTTTTCAAAAACACTATAAGTACTACTATACTACACTAGAAGTATTACTTAAAAGCACGATTATGAACTCTCATGTCCCGAACTTGATATATGATGAGATTTCCATATATACTACCCTTAATGCATCCCTTTTAAAATCTTATCTATATCTATACCAAAATCGTAATTGCTTTGGTTATATTAGGAAACAGATATAACATGCAGAATTACCGTTTCATTTATAATGTTAGTGTGAATATTGTCTTTGTCTTCAAAGGTCTTTCCGGAAAGCTTTAATTCCACTGTAGCAAAAGTTGTTTTAAGAATTATCTAAGGACATGTTACTAATTTCTTTGTTTTAATTGTATATACAACCAACAAAGCTGTTCGTTTAGGTTACATAGAAACAATTTTTAAGTACATAAAATACTATATTATCAATATACTAGTATATATTGCTATACACACAGGTGCGTAGCTTCTTTAAAAGTCGGCAACGCATATCGAAGACCTATGGTTTAGTTGATTTCCATGAAATCACTAATTATTACATAAGCCATATACTCATTAGCCCACCTAAAATATAAAAAAGTACTAATTAGTCGGATCAAAATCAGATCAAAGCATCATTTTCTTTAGATTTTTTTGACAAATAAGGTCAGTTGAGTTACGCACCGAATTTTAATTAGGAAAATTATTCATTGGATTTTCTCAATGTCGCAGGCTTAATGTAAATAAGGTCCTATCTAATTACTATTTACTCTGTGGTCAGAGTACCTAAATAAATAAAGCTCTTGGCTACGAGCTTTGTCACGTAGCAAGATTGAATATAGATATAAGAATCCTAACATCATTGAATAAAGATTTTCAATCATGAATTCCATTTAAAAACTATTTTTGAATTGGCAGCCAATTGGTATGATATTTTATTATGCTACAGGGGGAGGTAGAGGATTCGATTCTCGTAAGATTTTAAGGTTTATGTTATTTCTCTTAAACTGATATCACACATTTGGTTATTTTGAGTATTAAACAACTGAGTACACCATCTAAACTGCGTCCTATTTGGTGGAAACGCTGTACCGTAGAGTATTTTAAGTTTACGCAACATTATGAAATTCAGAAGCTACTAAAAATAAATATAGGTTGATCAGCAATAACTAACAATGTCCAACGTTTATTTTATATAGAAATGATAAAGATAAAATAAAAGTGATATATGTTATGCCATTAAAATCAGCTATCTGCTAGCGAAAGCCTATGAAATTCGCTCCGGCCGTTTAAGAGATTAGCTAGAACAAAAAATCCAAACAGATTTTTACTAAAAATATTTCTGTTATAATTTTTTCTATATATATTTGGCAAATACACTTGTTTTAAATTATAAACTGACACTTATATTTTTATATATTAGTTTAAAGATCATTGACCACTCCACTTAACCAGTTTAAACAGTTCCTTTCTTTTATATAATTGAAACTAAGAAAACGATGAAACTATCTATTACCATTAGGGTTCATTCAAGTATTACGTAAGCACATTTATTACAATTAATTACCCCCGCCATCCCCCTCGTCGGCAACAGTAAGCAAAGCTCTTACCCCCTACTCCCATGTTTACGAAATATTTTTCAATTAATATATTGCTTTTTTAACGATTAATGATCAGAATCTAATCATTATCTAAACCCTCTACCTCCCATGTCATCCAAAATAAGCAAAGTAAAGACCCTCGTCCCCCTAAAGTGCCTACGTAATACTTCAACGGCCCTTTAATTGATTATTATTTTATGAATATTTTAGAAAATAGACCTAATGAACTATAGTAATTCTATCAAATGTATTACATTTTTGAATTTGTATAAATGTATACTTAATTCGGCGTGTTTTTAATTATCGCTGGTAAAAATTTTATCATTGTATAATGTGAAATAATTGTTATTAGTGATACAGTCATTTGTCATATTTCTAAATGATATGTTATTTGTTGTATAATCTATTATACAAATAACAATTTATTGCCACTCCAAAACCTTGCATATGAATAACGTATAAATAAGAATAAAATTAGAGTATAACAGACATATAACTTAATAAAAATATGTCTTGAGTATGTGAATTCAATTGCGTAGAAATATTTCCTGTCTATATTGCCCTTTTAAAGGTTTATTAAAACTCATAGTAGAAAACAAGTTATATCTTGACGGAATTTTATGAATAGATCTTCAAGATAAGACGACCGGTTTGATTTCCGCTTTTTAGGCAAATTAATTGCTGAATGAATGAATTCAGTTCGGAAAATCGATAAATTTCAATCGCATACCTATCAAACGGTTGTACATATTTATTAAACACTATTTTAATAAAATGTTCACAAAGTTAT
Organism: Hebomoia glaucippe; assembly: GCA_025727935.1. Lineage (NCBI taxonomy): Eukaryota > Metazoa > Arthropoda > Insecta > Lepidoptera > Pieridae > Hebomoia > Hebomoia glaucippe. Next base: position 37,226 of record JAOSYY010026535.1, on the reverse strand, counting down.
GGAACCTAAGTTTAACATATCATTTTTGTATCGTAATGTAATCTTGTACGTAGGTACATGAAATAAGGGTTATAATATTAGGTACTTTTCTTCTGGAGTTAAATGTTTTTGTAAGTAATTAATTTAAAAAAAATGCAAGATGTTTAAGGGTTTTTTATTGCAAAACTAAAATAAATCTTAAATATCTATAGTTCACTATCACTATATTTAAAACAAAATATATTTTAATGAATCTTCTTAGCACAATGAAAAACTTATTCTAAAGAACTTTTATTTATATTTCAACTTGCAAAAGTTAAAAATTAGTTGTTGCCTCTACTTAAACTTCCATAATAGCATTCTACATTTATTCATCATTTCAATTTAACTAAAAACTTCTAGATTATTTTAAACAACTATAAAAAGAGTTTAATTTTTTGCCTTTTACAGACACCACCACCTTGCTTTCATAACTGACATTCTCTGTCTTGTGTCTTTTTATTCTAAATTAAAAAAATATATAATCTGTGGCTATAATAATTCGATGCTTAAACGTATAACCAAGCGAGCGATTATGAAAGCTTTCGAAATAGTTACAGATATGGAGCACGACCTAATTCCGTGCGACAACGCGCGGTTAAGAGGGTCGTGGCGCGGGTCAACGGGCTTAATATTACCGCTTGTGACGCTCACTTCACTTGACATTATCATTGCGAATATAGTTTTATATGAGAAATTGCGGAAGCCTTAAAAAAGGTCGTTAGCAAAAAGGCCCTTCTGATATACATTAAAATAAATATAGTATTTGACTTTTCGAACGTCTTATGGCTACTTGTATTCACGCTCGATTCCCGGCTTCCTTGCGTGTCTAGCCCCCGTACTCTCTAACTTCTGATGCGAAATGTAATTAATTTAATATCGTAAATGGTGTACAAATTTTGTAACATCAGATGTGAAATTATTAATGGTATTTATTTTTATTTATTGCGTCACGTGATTAGGCTGTATAGAGGTGTCTTCATCTGATACATGCCAGTCAGTTGAGCTATAGTTTATAGTAAGGATACAACATTGTTTTCGATTTCTTTTATACGGCGGCGTCTATATGTCGGCCTTGTTATGTCACCCTAATACTTAATGGAGCTGATTTATCGATTACTAAACTAGTTAAGACATCCATACAGTATAAGCTTTGGTGTTTTCATGTAGAACGTTAAAAATTACTTGGAGATTTTTTTAGAACATAATATTACATTAGTAAACTAATATGTTATCTTTGTATACGGTTTATAAATAAGTGTTTGTTGTATTTTATTGTAATCAGTAATATAATGTCACGACCTAAGAGATTGCGTCCTATTTATGTATAAACGAAGATTTAGAAAATTCGTTTAAAGGAATAAATCCATAAAGCAATCGGAGAGATAACATAATACGGAGTTGGGGCGGCTTATCTTAATCCAATCGCGACTCGGATTCAGGCTCTTCTGTCATCGAAATCTAAGAATAGACCCCTTGAACCTTGACAGATAATAAATGTGCCTTTTTGGCGGGAATTTTTGGTCTGTTAACAATGATCTCCGTTTACATAACGAATATATACAAATAATTTATTTTCGAATATAAAACTGAAAAATATTTATTTATTTAGTAGTTGTATATAAGTATTAATATAATTTCAACCCACAGCTAGTTTACCTTAAAGCCTTGATATTTGATTAGGGTAACTCATTTAATAATTTACAGTTTACATACTAGAGATACCGTAATGAGTTCTATAAATATAAGATATATTTTATCTGTTTATGATACTTTGTTATAGCACGTTTATAATATCAAAATAGCTACTGAGCAATTCGTTTTAGTATTCAAGAATAGATAAAGTATTACAAAACGTTAATTACAGCCATGTTTAAGTACATTATTTAACACGTTTTTCGAAACTCATCAGAGTGACGGGTGACAGTTGTCCAAATTAAAATTGAGTCATACGATCTATTTGCTTATATGTAGTAGGTAAAATACATTCGTCGGAAATTTTAGCATATTATTAAAATATTATATATTAATCTTTAATGTTTTACAATAATTACGGAAAGTAATAATAATCGTTGGCGCTATATTCTAAATAATTAAAAATGTTAACTAAGATAAGTACTAAAAAGTAATGGTTACATATAGATATTTATCGCCTTCTATTATACTTAAGTACGGCTTCACATAATTCGTTTGCCCTTGTTTAAGGCAATCGTGTAAAAGGCAAGGTGCAGACTATATCGTTTAAAAGTGATATTCATTGTCATTGATGCACTTTGAATTTTGGTTGCGAAATAACGGGTTTACAGAAATATATGCGATATATACGACAAAAATTACTTACAAAATCACTTTTATGAGAGCGACTGGATGGAGTTTGCAAAATGTGTGGGAATGAAATTAATATGAGTGATTGTGAATTCCACTCGTAACCCTCATTCATATTCTAAGCTACAGCGTGCAGTGAGGTTCATGTAAAGAGGGTATACATCGGAATAAAATTGCATTACTAATAATTCAAGAAGAGTTTTCGAAAATTGTGTCGTTTTATTTATCCATAGATTTCGTATTTTATTACTAATTCTTAATATTATTAATATTTGATTATTCTTAATATTATCATTCGCTATGTGAAAAAAAATATATTTACTTATCAGCTTATTTTATTAGATCGCCCCCATAATTTTCGTATTTAAGTTTAGAATGTTGAGTTTAATTTATTTTAAAAATCCTTAATAATATAATAGATACAATATCGTTTTTGTTTCAATTAATTGTCTAGCTTTATGTTATTTTAAACGTTATAAATACGGAAGTATTAATTTAGAAAAGAGTTCCTTTCTTGTTGTTTGAAAAAAAACGAAGGAATATAAAAGCCTCGTTCCGTTTCTCTTTGAAAACGTAGATATTTTAAGGAATATTTCCCGAGCGTTGAGCTCAAAGGTTGCAAAATGTTAAATTCGCTTGATATATTCATGATGTTACAGAATTGATAAAAATGCAAAAAGCTTTCATAAAATATATATTCTAAACATTTTTCATAAAACATCATGCTCACTTTCAAAATAGCAACAGAATATGTTTTTAGTTTTAACTTGACAATTGAACTGAAGAAATACTAAATCAAAAAAGCTTCATCTATTTCCAAGCTAAAATCTTACAAACTCACAGTTTCATACAATATAAATTAAATTGTTTTTGTATTAGTGATTAATGCAACACATTACTCACTACAAGACACAGGCTTTCATATATATGTATAAATAATATCAACTTATTAAGAAGTCAATGTTATCTATCAATATCAGACATACGTTGTAAACACACCGATTCACTTTTTTAACAATGATTAATGGAGAACACAAAAAGAAATCTCTCAAGTATAATTTGATACATGTAACAAGATAGAAATGATCCCTTGGGAATAAAAGAAAGATGTCTACAAATTGAGGTCAAAAGGAAACAAGATCCCTTACCCCGAAGGATCTTTACGCGTTATACAAAATACTACAGGGAATAATTGACACGAGAGATTTCAGTTTCACATAACACGGTTTATAGATAGTTTTTGACATAAATACTCGTACATGGTTAAACTATTAATGAAGTTATGCATAACATTTGATAAGTAATTTGATGGGCTCGTTGTTTAACGGCAAGTGCACCTATCGCTAGAACATATAGCGAGGTTTGATTCCTGCGAAGTCTAAAATGATTATTTTTATAATTCTTTCAATATGCTATTCAAATAAGTTATTTGTGGGAATATAATTAATCTATTATGTAGTGATACTTTATATGTCGACACCTCAAATTCTCATTGTTACGGATGAAGATGAGATGTTGCTAATTTCTATAAGAAATATAATCTATCTGAAATTGGGCATCGATATATATGTTAAATAATTTTTGCTAATTTAAATAATGGCAAAGGCAAAATCAGACATATCCGTTACTTTGTAATTAAAAATTCAATACGTCATAGTCAAAAATGTCATAATATAACCTTTAATAAATTATAAAATAAATATACTATACAGCATAATGTGTGAATTCCATTAATTTGTTTCCTCTAAATTTGTTCGGATTTTCCCTACTTTTGCACATCTAGGCACATTTAGGCTTTGGCTGGCTTCCAAGCAAGATATACTTTTTTTGTCTCTTCAAGGTTAGTGGGAAAGTTCAGATGTTTTTGGACAAAATAGATTCCTAAGATATTCCTTTCCATTTATACGTAAGCTGCAGAAAAAATGAAATACTGTATTTACTAACGTTACTTAAATAAAATACTATACCTACTGAAAAAAATCTTCTTCCTAAATATAATAAGGTATTTGATACTTGGTTTATTAGTTTCTTTGAGTATTAAAGACATAAATAAACCTTGAAAACAAATTGTAACCAACTTCTAATTGTTATATCGAAAATCTTTGAACGTATTCGAAATGGTTCGCATAAAGGGCATATAATATGTTATCTCCGAAGTTACCTGACGATGTAGGAGGAAGCTAAAACATTTTTTAAATTCTTAAACTAGATAGACAGTATTATATACTGTTTTTTATTTTTAATATGCATTCTTTTAATTTATGATCATAGGATAGTAGAAATGTAATAAATAAAAATGCTTCCTGTAATGTCAGGTAGACATTCTAAGTGAACTGATGATTTGAAATATGTAATTATACTTCTATGTCAAATTATTTTGAACACACATTAAGAAATACTTGTTTAGATATTGATTTGTAATAATCGTTTTTCACTAAATATTTAAATTATGTCTATTTACTTACTAGTTAAGCTCCTAGCCGCTAATGGGTAGGATTACTCATTTAGGCTTCATTCTATAAATCAAAATGTTAGTATGATAATAAGTATAATTCAATGATGTGCAGTGCGAACATCATTGAATTAATATATAGTAACGTTATCCGCGTAAGGCATCTGACTATCTATCCACGAGCGCCGGTTTTGTCAACCACTTCTACTCGTAGTTGCGTATCATAATACTCTTGGGCAAATTCATTAAATGTCCGCATACGCAATATTTACTGACTTATGAATAGATTTTTAATAATCATTAAAACCGCTTTGACAACAGAGGATGCGGCGGCCACGCCGACACCGCTGGTTGGTGGTGTCGGTCTTCTTCATTGCCTACTCCGTATTTCAAGCCGTGCTGGGCACCCCCTCGGAACCAACAGACTCACAGGAACCAATTGAAAGCAAAGTAACACCTTCTGTACCTCACGATGCAACGAGGCCCGATGGCAAAGGTTAGAATTGGTTCATGGGCACGCTTTTAAGCTTTTATTACTAATAAACAGCAAATAAGTCAAAGTATTTAATTGTAACCTCTTTCTAATTGCTGTATTAAAAGAAAAATGTTCAATATCGTGCTTTAGTTTATCTTGACTTCGGTCTATGTATTTTTGGGTATTCGTAATAGTTATTCCATGCAAAGAACTGAGGGTTACACATTTTTTGGCACGCGTCTGTCAGTTACTGTCATAAAAATATCTTAGTTATACTTCCATTATAGAAGGTGATCAAAAAGAGACTCAGGCGGCAACGGGTAGAATAGAAGAAGTTAAACCAACAGCTGGAGGAAAGAAAGCGATGAAAGAACTTGAGGATGAGGAAGACGAAGGCGAAAAGAAAAAACAGAAAGACGCAGGATACGTCGACGTAAGTAGTAAAATCCATTGGCTTGTCAATCAAACTTCTTGTTAATTCAAGAATCTCGTTTTGAATATATAAAAAGTCTATCTGGTTTACTTATTTTAGCATTTATTAGAATTAATTAACCTGTAAAACATGTTCTAATTTTATTTTTATTTTAATCTAATTCAATTATCAATCGACGTAAAGCCCCTTCTACATGTAACTACTAAAACTTTCCCACTAAAATTTGCATTATTTATCATGTTCATCAAACAATATTAATCATAAATTTTTTCTCTTTATATCGTTCTATTCCAAATCCTTTTCCTTCCAGTGCTTATTCCGGTTTTTTTTTTTAAATTAAGTTAATCATTTATTTATAAGATTTTTAAAAATGATCTTGTATAATCCACATATAAAATTCACAATTATTATCTAAAGCTACTGACCCTTAATATATCCCTTGCTCTGTATCTCAGAGAGAAATGTTGGTCGTATGTATCCAAAGAGATTTTTGCACACTTGAAATCGACTTGGTTTGTTTTTCAGTCAGAGATTGTTTTACATAAAATTTGTACATATCTTACTACGAAAGTGATTGCTAAAAAATAATAGGTACAGACAATCATAATATTGCGTAATGTTACACAAGCCTTAAGCGAGTTAAACCTATAAAAATAAAAATCCAGTTCTCTGTTTTTATTCTAATACCACTCATTAATAACAAAAAATTGTTTATTTATTCAAATGATCCTTTAAATGTACTTTTTATTGTCGCTGATTATTTCCGTTTGCGAAGTTCATGTTTTAACAATGGCATACCTTAAATAATTTTTATAAGGCATAATTAGAGTCATCTGCAAATAAAACTAACCTGCAAATAAAAGTTCTGAGTTTACTGCGCTATAAATTCAATTCACAATACATTAATTTAAGTAAGTCACAAAGTAACACTTATAAATGCCGATTTTACACATGTGATTACTGCTAGATTCTATATCTTTCAAATCCAAATTCTTGCTGTTTAGCAATATAACTCTATATATTATAGAACGTTTCCTTCAAACCAATTCATGTGTTTAGAAACAGTTTATTGACAAACGGAAATTCTTTAGGAAGATACTTATAATAATTTAAACCTATTTCCCAAAGGACAAAGAAGTGATTGAAATCCGTAAAGAGGAAAAGATAGAAGAAATAGAAGAGGCCATAGCGACTGTGCACCCTCTCAGAAACTGTACACCACCAGCTATTGAACAGGTATTTTGCTTATAATATCTATAAGTGAAATTAATAAAAAAACATTTATTCGAATTATGACTAGTGAAACATTTTTGTTAGAATCTGAATTTTTCTTCTTTTAATTTATAATAGCTAAACTTGTCTTCTCTAGTTTCCTCATCCACTAATGAGTCAGACAGCTCGTAAACATGGTGGGCTCATCATTCACATCATCGTAGCCGTATTCACCTTCATCGGGCTGGCTATCGTCTGTGATGAGTACTTCGTCTGCAGTTTGGACAGGATCTGTGAAGGTAAAATTAGAATTTTATAGACGTAGGTTGCGATATTAATAACACTTGTTATTTATATATCTAGTTCAGAATATCGAGGTAATATGTCAAAGGCAAATTGTGTAGAGATAACTATCAGATAAGTATCGAATTCACGTTACTCCTTTGTTTTCTATAGAATTGAAATTAACTCCTGACGTCGCTGGTGCCACCTTTATGGCAGCTGGCAGTTCAGCACCAGAGCTGGCCACGGTTGTTATTGGCGTTTTCTGTGCCCAAGATGATATTGGTTAGTAAGAACCAACATTTTTTTTAACATTAATCTTCTAAACTAGACCACGTTATCAAGTAATTTAAAAAAATAGTGTATCATGATCATTTACATAACAGAGAGACGTTTGCTAGCTTACCATAAAATACTATTATAATAGCATGCAATAACCTAAATGTAGGCCCATGATTAGAAAATAATAAATTCATACGTCATATCATTTGTGACATTTCTCGTTCATAGGCTATTTGATAAAACGTGTACCATATATCCAAAAGTAGACTTTTACCTAAAATTTATGGTGCCTTTTGAATTTGCTTTACCGTAGGAGTGTCCGGTGTGATCGGGTCGGCGGTATTTAACATTATGTTCGTGATCTCCGTGTGTGCTCTGTGCGCCGGTACTGTGTCTCATCTCAACTGGTGGCCGCTATGCCGAGACTGTTTCTTCTACGCGATTTCCATTCTTGTTATGCTGTGCACCATCGCCAACAACTACGTATCCTGGTGAGTGATTACTAAAACACCAATAAAATATAATACGTTTGTCACACTGCACTGAATAGGTATATAGAGCAGTGTCAGAAGTAGGTGGGTACTTGCCTGTAAAGAAAAATGATGAAAAAGGCCCAAATATGCCCCATGCTCTCTCCCGAGTCACGTAATCCCATTCGTGTAAAGATCTATGTTTTGTGAGTCACATACATATATGTGCTTTTGAAACAGTGTCTGCTTATAAAATCTATAGTGAAAATATAAATATCTTTTACCGTTTCTTGTTTTCCAGCCATGATAGATCTTACAGCTTCTTGATAAATTCATTTCTTGCTTTATTCACAACAGGCCTGAAGCTCTGTTCATGCTGATAATGTACGCGGTGTACTGCGTTGCCTTGCGATTTAATAACGCTTTGGAGGCTTGGGTACTAACTTGGCCTCTTCCCTTCAAACTGCCAACACGGGAAGAACAAGCTGCACTTGTCACTTACAAGTTAGTCAGTTTTTTGTCACAATCTATGGTATTTAATTAATTGATAACAAAACGCATACACAACAAAATATTAAATAATTTACAAATATTTTTTGTCGAATTTATATATTTGTTTGACTTTATTTATTTGTTTTTTCTTTTAAATTATTTATTTTATTTATTTATTTGTTTGTATTTAGTTTAGTGTTAAGTGGTTTAATTCTAGTTTTCTCTTATTTAATTTTAAAATGAACAATTATCGGTATACAGAAGTGGCGGGCAGGCTCCCGCGGCTGGGGGTGCTGCGCCGTACAATAATGTTGAAGGAGAACAGAAAGAATCACCAGCAGAACCTACACGTGAGTACTGATAATTTGAAAGTCTTTAAATTTAATTCATTAAAACAAATAATTTTAACTTTGTTTTTGACTGTGCCTTTGTAACTGTAATTTAACGTTGTAATTTTGTTTTTATTATTATTTTTTTAAAGATTAAATACATAAAATTTAAACAGCTTCAGGACGTACACAAATATCGGATTTATGTTAATGAATTTTATTTTATTTCAAATTTTGGTTATTTTCATGTGATTTTCTTTTTCGTACTTTTTATACTAGTATCAAGAGTGCTTTAATATTAATACATAAACATCAGACATTGAAAACGACAAGGAAATATTTATTAGTCTTAGAAATATTTATTCACAAAAAACAACAACAGCGTGAGGATACAAGTATTTTCTTTACTGATCATTAATACAATTTTAAAAAACAGACAACAATTTCGAATATAACCTTTTATCGGTTTCTGTGACAATTGTAGAATAGTATATTGTGTATTTGTGATTACATTAATTATTTTTTAGCGTACAATCCCGGTGGTGCTTATGAAAACGCGGCATACAACGCAGATCCAGCTCCCGTGTGGGACCCTAACTCTTCGTGGGACCCCATGAATGCCTGGGAACAGGAAACTACACTTGTAATTACTCTTGTTATAAACGGTTTAATGGAGAGATAACAATTAACAATATTGATAGAAGCGTCCAGTATCGATAAATTCCACAGTATTTAAATAAATTGCACTCTGTATTTCATTTCGAATCGAATAGTAGACATTAAAACCCCAACCCTAAATCAAAATATAAAACTCATGAAATACCTATGCATATATCTATCATTGCCCAATAGCCAAAATTCATCTGCAATTCATTAAATGATTGTCTAATATAATATAGTATAACTATATAGAGAATACTTTTTTCATGTAGGTACATATATTTATTTAAATATTATATTATATAACATTTAGTTCTGGTTTTCAGACTACGTGTATTGCTAATTTCAATGAATATTATTTTTTACAGCAACAGCAACAGCCTCCAGCTAACCAGTCTTGGGGCGGAGGTGTAAATCAGCAGCAACAGCAGCAAACCGTACAAACTCCATCAACGCCTGGTCAAGCTGAACAACAACCGCAGCAAGCACAACAGGTTTGTATATTATGCAATAGTGATCCGAACTACCGAAGACATTACTATGTCAACTATGTCATCGATACAGGAATTCGCCATTTACGAAAGTTGCTCATAAATAATATTTATTTTAACTTCTATATTTCAGCCTCCAGGACCCGCATATTATAAAGCCAAAGAATACAACCCTGAGACAGCTGTAGACCCACTCGTTAAACCTATTGGTGCTAGTAAGTTTTATTAGCAACTTCATTCACTTGGTAATTAATAGTAAAATGAATCAGTTTCACGAGAACATTAATTGATAAAACATAAAAACCACATAGTCAAATTATAGAAAACAGCCGGAAATGACTCACTTGTTGTTTATTGTGCAATTGGATAGTTTGAGACTTAAAATGCTGACATTTCTCCAGACCACGTCCAACTGGCGTGCTGGTATGTCGCGTTCCCCATCCATTGGTCCTGCCGACGCACAATGCCGGACTTCCGTGGTCGCTGGTACCCAATCACCTTCATTATATCAATGCTCTGGATCTCTTTTTACTCTTACTTCATGGTCTGGATGATTACTGTTATTGGTGAGTTAAGGTTATTTGATGCGGTTACCAGAAGCTCGCTAGAAAGATTATTTATACCCCAAGAATTAAAAAACACTTACATAATGTTGAACATTTAGGATACACACTCGGCATCCCTGACACAGTAATGGGACTCACATTTGTGGCAGCCGGTGTGTCCGTCCCTGATGCTCTTTCATCTCTCGCCGTTATCAAAGAAGGGTAAAATTTGCTCGTATTAAAAAAACAGTAACGTTATTTTAATACACTTTTATTTTTTATAATAATAGAAAATTTGTTACGTTTATAGAAAATACCAATGAATCGTTTTGATGGCACTTCGGTAAATCATTTAATTTACTAATGAAGAAAAATTGGAAGTTAATTCCAAAACATAGAAATTATCTACTTATACAGAATTATATACAAACTTTCCGTATTTCAATATCTAAATAAAACACTACTTGAAAACTCTTTAAATATAAGTAAGCGATTAGCCAAAAATGGACAGTTATTTCGTTGTTTTGCATTAAAACATATTTCTATAAACGAAGATATAAGAAATTTGCAAATCTTATACAGTTACGGTGACATGGCAGTATCGAATGCAGTTGGTTCCAACGTGTTTGACATCTTGGTGTGTCTCGGCCTGCCCTGGTTCATCCAAACCGCTATCATACACCCTGGCAGTCACGTCAACGTCATTAGCAAAGGTACAAACATAACGCTGCATATACTGACTGAAATGGGAACATTAAATGTAGTTATGTCTTTTGACCCGCAAAGAAAATGGTGTTTCAATTTTGACATTAAGAGCAATTTAAAATAACAGTACTTAAGTAGATCATAAATACTTAGTTATAACTAAAGTTCATTGGTCGTGAAAGTGTGTAAGTTTACATGTGACAATTTATTTTTCAGGCTTAATTTATTCCACACTGTCACTTTTCTCTACTGTTATATTTTTGGTGTTGGCCACACACGCCAACGGTTGGAAGTTGGACCGCAAGTTTGGCGCTGTACTAATGGTCTGGTATTTACTCTTTATTACTCTTGCCAGCCTCTACGAGCTCAATGTCTTCGGAGATTATCACCCACCAGACTGTCTGTCTACATATTAGTCTTCAGATTATTTAGACACATTTTTTTGTTACATAAATTTGACAGTTACATAAAACCAGTTAAAAAATGTTGAATGACAAATGTTTATAAATAAAAAACGATATAAGGACTTCTTATATAGTTACGATTTAAGGCCATGCAATGTTCTAATAATAATATTTTCAGTTACAACTCGTGCTATATTTATAAGTACAAAGTACCTACTTTATTTTAGTTAAGTATTTTATCACAAAAATATGAAAACCCATTTAATTAAATTACATGAAGGCGTCGGCAAAAGCACCGGGGCCCTAACGTCGTTCATATTTAAGATCGTAAATAACAAATAATAATTATATGTATAATAATATACCATAATGTATCCAAGTTACACCCATGTTTTCTAACCCTGTTATTTAAATAAAGCCTATTTTTAATGTTAGGTGTTGCCATTTGTTAAATCTTCACTATCGTACTAAAGTAGTTATTAACGTATAAAGTGATATACTTAGTTTTATGATTATGTGGCTTAAATGCTTAAGCAAAGTATTATCGCGTCTTTTTATAACCAATATAAGAATACAGAATCAACTTCATACCGGTCCAGTCATAGACAAAGTTACGTCAGCTTTTAAAAATATTTTATTATGTTTTTAAATTATATTACTATTTGAGGCTTTTTATGTACTATTTTGAGAGTTTTCAATCAAACAATAAGAACAATATTATAGGTAGTGTGAGCACATTGTTAGACGCTCATCAGCAATTTGTTTTTTAAATATCAATAAACTTCTAAATAACCATCAAGCTTAAATTTCTCCAAAATGCCTCGAATGTCGACCCCAAACACAATTAATTTTTAGTGAGAGGTAAAACTTATCTTATATTTCGAAATCCAAATAAATCAACTTAGTTGATTTAATTAATTAATGAATATAATAATTTAGAAATAGATCTAAAAGTTTGCAAATGAGTGTCCAATTTTAATGTTTTCTCGACAATAATAGTTAGTTATTGTTATAATTTATATTGAATTGATTTCTTAATGTTAAAATTTATAAAAATAATTTATAGAAAAAAATATCCGTAGTATTTAAGCCATCTGTAGAGTCTGAGTAGTCATTATTAAAAAAGAAGCCCTAATTTTCTGTATATTTTGAAGAAGTTATATAACAATGGAATCGTTGCAATTTAATACGATATAGTTACCTATTTATGTTTGCACAAATTAATAGGTATTTGTTTTATCAACTTAAAGTAAAACTTAAAAAAAAGAAAAAAAAAATTTCAGATACATCACGACCCTACGTTCGATACTCTAATTGACACAAATAATATAGTCTAATAGTAGCTCATTAATAAAAATAAACCCATATTTCCTAATTACTTTCATTTAATTATTTAGATTAATTATTTATTTATCAAAAGAGCTCCTAATACAATAAAAGACATCGACAAAAGACGAATTATTATTAGTATCTAGCGAGAATAATATATTTTTTATTTAATATACAGTTATATAAACCTATATACAAGAGGCATGAAAACATTATAAATATTTTTCTTTAACTTATAATTATTTAATTAAACGCTTCCACTGTTACTTTAAGTATTTTCTACCTCATGAATATTAACTTCCCTTTATGTAGTAAAAATAATATGTATTAACAAAACATAAGTTTTTTTCATTCTATTATCCTTATAAACGTATTTATTTACAAAATAATGGTATACAGATTATTTTGTAAATGATCAGTAAATGGTTATAATCGCTACGAAGCTACCTTATAAAATGCCCGTTGTCTATCTTCGTGTATTATAAGCAATATTATTTTATATTAGGTACGCTTAATCTTAATCTGTGCAATATATTAAAAAATAATAATCTCTATATCTGAGACCTATCTAATGTTAGACATTAGTAATTAGAATTGTGTGTTCTTGATGTATTAGACAGTGCTAGCTCAATATAATTATAAAATAAAACGAAATTTCTATTTAACTGCTTATATTATTTATACAATAATTAAGAGTATATTATCTGCATGGTTATAATTTATGTGAGCGTGTAAATAAAATTTTAGTAACAATGGATGTATTTGCTTAATTATATTTTAATGTTTGTAATAACAGACCAATGTTAGCTTTAACATTGTTTGAATAGTCAATGTAACAAAAATATTCTCCACCTATTATTCCGTATGATATAATATTTCTACGTAGAGCCGGTTCTTAAGCCGCAATATAATCACAAAATGGTTATGCTATTAGTAATCTTTGCAACTAAACTTGTGAGTGAAAAATCTGTCCTTAAAGTCATGATTATGTACCTACCTAGTTAATTACAATTATTTACCTAATTAATGCAATTTACGTGTTATTCAGTCAATTCTAAATACTTCGCATTATTGGTAATCGTTCTAGCATCTCTATCGAGATCTATAAACAATAATAGATGTTACAATATTATTCAACTTAGTATTTCAATTAAAATGACGATGATGCTTCAGGCAAAGCTTTGTAAGTTGGAAGTCATATTTGTGTACTAACATTTGAAAAAATAAGCTATATTCATACTTTATTGTGTTGATTGCGAGTTGTTTAGAAATAAATGTAAATATTTACAATTCTCGAGTTATGTCAAAAATAATTGAATTGTTTAAATTCTAGTAAGATGAAAATACTTAACTAGAAATATGGAGCGGGGTCATTTGATCTTAATTTAAAACACTTTTTCTAATTTAATTGTCGAAAAATACGTAATGCATTGACAATTATTTAAAAATTCAAGTCATTGATATTTAAACGACAACTAATATCTCAATTTACAAATAACAGATACTTAAGTACGTGTGTTTCACTGATTCCTATGAATGTTTTCTTGTTTTTTTTTATTATTCACTTGCGTACCTACTTGGAATTACATTTTTATTCATTAAATGTAAGATTTAGAAATTACCAAGCCGTAATATCATGTTTTGACCTATCGAGTCTAAGTTGTCTGTTTAGTTAAGAAATATGTATAATATTCTGGTCGAACATTTATTACATTGGTTCTCTCTCATAAGTATAAATTATATTTTGCTTTCTTTTTTCAACAGTTTCACCATAATTTATTTTAAGGAAGACGTTATTATTAGAATTAATTAGTTAAGAAATATGTATAATATTCTGGTCGAACATTTATTACATTGGTTCTCTCTCATAAGTATAAATTATATTTTGCTTTCTTTTTTCAACAGTTTCACCATAATTTATAATATATAAATACTGTTGAATACAAGTTCAGATTGCTGTTGCAGATTTTACATAATAGATGAAAATAATAAAATTTAAATTATAGTTCAAGGGCTAAGAAAGGGTTTATAAAATTATATAGGTTTCTAATTACAATCTAAACAAATCAAACGACCTTCGCCTGTCTTTCTAACGTTAAAAAAAGTTTGTAAAGAAAGATTAATGTAGAAAAGTTCCTCACTTACTGGAAGTCATTAAAACGTCAATTAATAGGTAACGCAAAATGTATTTAAGTAAACAAACATTGATTTGGTGTACAAGTTTTCCATAATTTTTGCAAATTGATTGAAGATGTCTTCAAAAATACTTAAAAATATACTGAGTTCTGGTGAAAAGGCAAGAAAATATGCAATTAAAATAAATCTAAAAATTTCATTATCTAGAATCGACAAGTTTTTTCGAACATTTTCAATATTTGTATATTAGAAACTTTGTAGTAAATAATATTACTTAAAGATGAAAAGTAAAAATTGAAATGAATTATTGTCAATTAATAACTGCACTCAAAATTCAATTTTATTCTGTGAAGATTATGCGCACATAGCATAGCTGTTATTATAAATATAGTACTCTTTACAGAATTAATAAAAATTTGAAATACATAGAGACTTTCAGAAGTTTTCTAAACTCATATATTTCATTGAAATTGCTTTAAAAAATTAAACTTCGCATCACAAAGATTGCTTTAAGTGTAATTTTTTTACTAGATACTCGTAGATAATTACAAGAATTAAATATTGTAGGTAAAATTGAGTCGAGAAACACAACCGATTCGCACTGCCTAGAGGTTTTAGAAAATGCTAGACTCTAATATATTATACTTATACATAAATTTATAGAAATAAACATCTTGTACATACGTTTATACAGCTGCGGATCCAGGGAGTACGGCGATTTGGGGCCTTAATTTCATAGTCTTCCTTAAATCAGTTGTTATTTTTTCTCTATGTTTTTTTAAACATAAAACTCTTTTTCAAGTTGTATGTGACTATAGTATTATTTTAATCTCAAAACCAGCATCGATTCACATTTACATGGATGGTTTAGACACACTAGCGCATTTTGACTGTGAGATTGATGGATTTTGAATGCTGTTATTATGTATCTTCGGAAAAAATTAACGCCAGCAGGCAATTATAATATACAATACACATATACGAGTATGTGAATGTATAAGAAAAGGAAACTATTTCTATGTTGACATGAGAACTAAAATTTACGCATCTATAAAATTTAAATTCTTTAAAAGTTATTTCAGATGATTAACATGTGAATCACGGCTTTTAGACAAAGATTTAAGATTTAGCACCACCTACTCACCAAAACCCCGCTCCAACAAACCCTGGACTCCCCATAGTTCACCTAATACCACGTTAATAACTAGAACTTTCAATATTTCACAAAGCAGATTGTATTATTGTACGTAACTAAATGAAAATTTTAAAATTATTTAATAAGTGGGGTAGGTATATTTTGTCAGTCTTTAGTCATCTCTCATGACTTGTGATAAATTATTTAAGATATGTTTATATATGTTTATTGGAGCTCATTGCAGTTCAATATAAAATTCTATTTTTATATTTTCATTTTAATTTTGAAATAATTCTGAAGACTCGGTCACATACTTTTAGAAAGACGCTCTTAGTACATCGAGTTAAAGTGATTTACACATTTAAGCATGGAGTGCTGATTACATTTCTTTAATTTGTAGCAGTTTTGCAAGTGTGACCGGGTTGTAAGGCGATTGCAATACTGTCTAGCAAATCTTTTAAAACTTACTTAGGTTTGAAACTAAACTTAATCTGTTTTCACTAGTAAAGTTTAGCTTCAAAAATCATCCATCAAAATTAGCTTTTTATATAATTTATGCACCATAGATCATATTTTCGAGAAACGTGGAATCAAGCTCTTTAGGACTTGTCGGTGAAAACAGATTATAGTAATGAAGGTCGTTTAATTTTATCGTTACAATAATTTAATAAATATATTAAAGTATACTAGACATTGCGTCATTACTTCTTTTTTGTATAATCTTATAATCTTCAGGAACTATTTCACCACCCACGTAGTTGTAAGAATTGTAATGTAATCTATGTGGTTGCGTGCGATTCGTAGTTGAATTTTAACTGTTACAATTTTATACCGTCTCTACCTTACCTTTATCTCTGCGAACACGGTACAAAGCGAACTCGTTACTTTGGCTTATTTAAAAACTTAAAGATCGTTTAAGCTGAGCTACAGCTAGTAAAACATCGTGTTTGCGGAGCGCCTTAGTATTGTGCATCTATAAACCTATTCGTATACTTCTACAGTATGGTGGATTGTGGTTAGCGGTAGTGTTACTAGTGTTTATATAATTCATTGGTTTTAACTCCTCAAGCCTGTTTGAAATGAAAATTATTGTTAATTACTGTAAGTTTAAATTTGTTGAATAAACAATATAAAATGCGATCTTTTTGTTCTAGATAAAATTTCTATTATTTAAATACTTATTTTAGTACAAGTTTAAAGCTACAAAGTTCAAAAAATCTACATTTCCTCTACCCAAAATGCGACTTCACGGTCCCAGATGAGTGTAGTTAAAATCGATTCAGCTTTTTAACGTGACATAATATATAGCTAAAATACATCAACGTATTAACTACTACACACCTTATGTTCAAAGAATAATTAACTAAAAAGTTGTGTTAAAACACTAAGGCATGGGGCAAGGGTGTGCTTAACAATTACATTTCGATTGCCTTCTTTAAGGTCAGCATACGCCATGAATCACTAGTGGTGGGACGTGAAGAAAATGCCACCGCAATAATGAAAAATTATTTTTTATTGTTCACATAATTGTACAAATATTTTAGATAAGTTATTTTGTAAAATTCTTGGACATAAATGAAAGCTTAAAACAAAATAGTCGTTCTAAGAACATACTAGAGATCACTAAAATATGATCTTACGAACTTATGATTGCTTGGTACTTTTACATAAATGTTTGTGTTTCTTATTGCTACCAATTTTATTTTTTTTACAATGATCATGGCATTCAATACAACAACAGCAGCATTACACACATTGAAAACACTATTGAATAAATATAACAACGCCAACGATATGAGATGAAGAAAAAGAAACTTGGTCAATGAAGGGTATAGTTTGGCAGATCTCTTACTAACTTATGTTTGCCTGGTACTTTTACAACCCAGATCGATGTATTTAACCACTAGATACTACTTACAACTTCTAAGACTCATTGAAAAATAGTTGTGTCTCCTCTAAACATTGAAACATGCGGGGCTGCAGTGTCAAGTGTTGTACGCAGACTAGTCACTGACCAACCAGTAAAAGTAGAGCTCAAAAAAACAAATTCTTAGAACCTACTTACTTATAAAATTTACATTACTTTTTGATTAAATTACATGTTTAGCTATACTTTTTAAACCACCTTATTATTCAGGGAATAATCATATTACTCTTTGTCGTATTTTTTTTAATACATGAAACGTTATCGTAACATGAGCTGTTTACGGATCTGTCACAATACTGGAGGGTACTAAAGTAAGTTTTACGCTTTATGTCTTATATTTGTTGAAGGCGTCGTAGATAGGCGGCGGGAGGACGATCGAGTATGCGTGAAGGTCATCCTGCCTGTCCTACGATTGTGGTCGGAGCGGTGACGGGGGGCGGTCGCCTTCCGAGTCATCTATATCCTCACCGGGCATGGGTGCTTGGGGCACTACCTGCACAACGTGGCCGGCGGGAGATGACCACCTTTTGTCATGATTGCGGCTGCACGGACGACACCGCACAGTATACTCAAGAAATTTGTCCGGCGCAGCGGGCACAGGTAGTGGCAGCCGTAAGAGTGGATCTTTCGCTCCCCGGCGTCATCAAGATGGCGGAACGCGATACGGACGGCCCGTGGGACGCTTTCGCGAGCTTTTGCGAAGCCGTCATGAGTGGGAAAGAGCAGACGGAGCAGATTCCGGAAAGCAATCCTGACGCCGTTCCGCCTAAACGTAGGCTGAGTGGGGGGCGATGACGCGACTTTATATACTGCGTCCTTTCCCCCACTAGGGATACAGTTCAGATTCCTACCGCGCCCTTCTGACATCACTTCTTGGACAAACGCAATTTACAAACCAGGGTAAAGGTTGATTGGTTTATACGTCGCTGCTAAAATATTATGAATCATCTTTTTTCACGTAGCAACTACATTACTAGTGTTGGAGGAGAACGAAATATATATATAAAAAGCAAAGGCCGGTCATGTTTAAAATTATTTATTAATCTTTTAAGTGCAGTACAATGAACAATAATGGAGACAAAAATCGTTTGTTTCAAACTCAGCATGAAGTAAAAAACTTATTTTCAATATTAACAGGAATAGTGAGATCCATATTATCACAAGATGAAATGAAATTGGTCACAGATTCCAGTCATTATAAATGGGCATTCTTTGTCTCCGTTTAAACCACTCACACTTTATTCTAAGACTTGCAAATTTTACTCAAACATTAATCAATGTGAATCAACAGTGATTAAATTTGAATAACGTTCAAATACCGGTAATCCTCGCAGGCTTTTATACCAACATGTCTACGAATCCCGATAAGATGGAGTCAAATTTCAAGACGCATATTCACGTATCCTCACGAGAGTGAGGTGACGCGAACTTATGTTCCTCATGTAGAAGTCGAGGTATTTTCATATAAGAATTTGTCACGAACCTACAAAGTAGACTTTCAAAAATTTATTTAAATAAATCGCATTAGGCTTGACAAATTGAATGATGTGTCACAGAGAAAGCAAGACGCGAAAACATTGTATTTCTTATACACAGTGGCCCAAAAAGCATATTTACTTATGTAAAATACTTAACATCGATATATTACAGACATTCTCATGTTAATCCCTTAGTCAAAAAGTTTATCTTTGTGTAGACATATTGACATGACTGAAGCCGTTCGCGAGGTGTGACGTGATTGTAACACTGGCGAATTAGATTAAATTCTCGACGGTTTTGAACTCCACCAATGTCACAATTCTGCCACCAAACCCAAACACACAGTGTTACTTAAAATAAAAGTTAAAAATGAACACTCTTGTATTTACAAAGTTCCTGCAGTAAAAATATATGATACATCATGTATCAAACTTGCCTCGCGTCCGATTTCATTTATTTACAATGACATACAAACCGAAATACAGTGGAAAAATAATGAGCCTACTCTCTATTGTCGTGCTCGAGACGCGAGTGGAACCGATCTATAGATTCTCTTAACTCCTATGACAGATTTTTTTATGATTTTTTTTATATTTTTTGCATTTTAATACAAGAAACCTATTATATTATTAATCAGTTAATAATAAACTTTCGATATCCTCCTGGAGATTGCATTAACTGGAGTCAATGCCTGTTATCCAGCAAAAATACACCACTTTACTGAATATTTTCAATCTCAATATAAGTAAGGGCAAATTTATACAAAAGCACGTTATCACGGGTGCAAGGGAAAATTTTAAACGAGTTTTGGAAGATGTAGAAAATAATTAAGATTGAAAATCTTAAATGGTTGTTTAACAATCGATTTCAACAATCCTAAAGCTGCATGTCGACTGCTAGCCTAATGAAAACACAGAACAATTAAATATTAGCATTTGTTATTTTATTTTGTTTCTAGCGATTCTCTAATTTAATGTTGTAAAAATACTTCTATATCATATTGTTATTGACTCTTTTACCTATTAGGTCTATAAAAATTAATAATTAGACTAAAGTAATCAATAACTGTAAAATACTCTGAAGAGTGAATTCATTCAGCCGGCGCTCGACACTGTACAATCTAATTAAATTCCATAAACACTAGCTAATGATGATATAAACTAACATCCAGGAAATAAGCAAATATCGAACTATCAGTTATTTAAAACAAGCAGGAGCCCAAATCTCTTATTCATTGCCATCAATGTAAATCTTACAATGGCATAAAGAGAATTGGAATCCTGTTACTTCAGAATTTCATGTGTTTAACTTAATATTTTTTTATTTAATATAAAAATCAATAAACGTTGGACTAATAAGTTTCTAAATAATAAATGTTACCAAAAAATTACATAATATGACAAAAATATAATGTTATATTTAACATGTAACATAGAAAGATTAGTCACCGAAATATCTGTTTAAATAACAACCTGTGGCTGTATACTATATATTTACTGACATTTAAATAAAAAGGCCTCCATAGATAATAAGTGTTCATCGGCGGTATCGCGCACAATTCCACTAAGTCACATCTCCTCGCAGTTTAATAACTAGACGGGCCAATTTGGCCGACGTAGGCCAAGTCCTTGTACACTGACGTCACAAACGGCAGGTGAGAGCCAATGCCCAGTAAATTTATAAGGGCCAACTTAGCCGAGACAAGCTAAGCCCCGGTGCTAATTGAGGCAACTTGGAAGACGTAAGCCAAGCCCCAGAACACCGGCAGGGGGCGGCTTGCGGCGAGCCCCGATGATGACTCTTGGGCCGCTCCAGCCAGACGGCAGAACACGTCACACTTGGCACTTCACTATATCGTTAACTAATCGCCACGTCACGCAGACGGAACGCCGGCAGCACGCGGGAGCGAGGCAACATCATGCTATCGCGCTCGCTTTCTCGCGGGCGCACCCGGCGCTGCCGAACGTTGTAATCTCTTTCACTGCAAAAAAAATTATTTCATTACAATGTTGTCAATATCAACATGTTTATCTATAAATACGTTTTTAATAATGCATGAGTCAACGAATACCATGACGTTTATAAAAAAATCAGTGATGTAATTAAAACTATTTCTATTGGATTAAAACGTAGTTACTTTAGACTCGAGATTACACAAAGAGGGCCACCCGAGATTATTTGCTTATTACATTACTAATCCTCACGTTTCAATCCAGTTAAGAGTAGTTATTTAAATGTCTATTATTTCTTATAGCGATCATTTAATGGCGCTTAGTTTAAGGATTATAATTACATCATAAAGATTCTTTTCAGTTATCATTTTTAACGCATCACTGCATAATATTATTAACCATTGCCTTTAAGTTAAGCGCCACATTTTGCCAAATGTGTTTGATACAACATCGAGTAATCTAACCTATTTTCAAATCATTATTGTTTAAAACGTAATTACACTTTAAATTCATCATAATATAAATTTTACTTGATTATTTTCTAGTAACTTAGAATTACGTCTTAGTTATTTAAAAATAGGTTAGCTCATATATTTTAGCAGAAACACGCAACTAAGGTGAAAATCAGATATATGACGACTATCTATGCTAACTTAAAACACGCAAATTAAAAATGTACTTCTAATACTTAGAAAAGTTCAAGTGAGATGAAAAGTATGAATAATCAATTTACCATTGTAGCGGATAATTTAGTAGCAATGATTCGGTTTATTTAAGCATAAAAGTGAATAAACTTCGCTTGTCTTCTCTGTTTGCACCAAAAGATTCATTCAAGAAATTATATTTTATATAGAAACGGTTCAAAGTTATTATGTGTGTCAGAGCAAAGAAATCACAGTTCGTAATCTACAAATTAAAATAAACTTCATACTCATAGTGTTTTACTCAATTTATACAAAATTCACATTTTAATATTCTAATTATAATATCCTTCACACATTTCTATGTTTTCGCAACAATGCCTCTTTTGTAATTTATACCATTTTTTTAGCATAAAAAATTAGTTTGGTATCATTACAAAATCACAAGTGTCGAACTAAAAGGTGATTTACTAAATACCCGCACAATTCGAAACGGATAATCCGTCGTCTTCATGAAAATATTGCCTTCAATTTATTTAATTTAAGATATTTCAAAAAAGGAATAATAATTTAGGCTTTGTAGATAGTGTATCAAAAAGAAATATTGAAACAAACAAATTGATATAACATTTTTTTAGTAAGAATAGACAAATCGAATTGTACCCCATATAAATAGTAGATTTATATTTATTTATATACTATAAGGATGGTGAAAAGGTTTATATAGACAAAATTAGCTCAAACTTGGACGTCTCTGCTATTCTGTTTCAAATCCCAATGTTCAAATACCTATTCCCATATTTAAATTACTGACATGGATGACCGATAATTTTTTTATCATTAGTTACATTAAAACCAATACTTCAAACTAGATTTTATATCACCACAATGCACAAGTCAACCTTATGATTTTAAATTATACCAAACCTAAAATATTATTCAAATATAAAAATGAAACAACAATCGTGTTTAAACCACAGTAAATAAATAAAATTTCACAGACAACACCCGACACACACAATGACACCTAACTAATCGACTAAAGAGACAAGAAATTTTTAACGTTTAGAAACAATTGAGATCATTTATCAATACAAATGATAACGCATCAATAAAATTTACGCGATTTGAAAACGCACCTTTAATACAACTTCTTAGAAGATTTATCTCTAGAATAAACAAACTAATAAATTATCTATTACTATGCAGAGATTAGTGCCGTAATGGTATTTAGATTAGAAACTCCAAGTTTGTACTAAATGTACACGTGTTAGCGTATTTATGGTGTAACCTAATAAAAGATTTAGATTCTACAGATTATATATGTAACAAGCGATTTAGCTGAATATATAAGAAATGGCGCGTTTTCAAACGAGTGGTACAAAAGGGAGACAGCGGATTCATCTAAGAGATGGCGGTGAGCTTTTTCTTCAGTTGGCTAACAGATTGGTGTCCCTTCACCTGTTTCGTCGCTTGTGTGTCGTTGACTGATTTCATCTAGAAACGACATGACACTTTGGCATAAGTGATATGGAATTAAGGAATTACACTATTATATTGACAGAATTTAAAACTAGAACTCTTAATCAAATAAATATTAAGTCTTTCAAAAATAATAAACGGTACTTCAGAAACAGAGAGCGGCAAGGCATTAAACCTAGCAAATAAAGACGAAACGTTTATTTTTGTGGTAATTTCGATTAATACCGATATTTTTACCGTTATCGTAAGCCAATGAAACCGTAAAATAAATAAACCCGAGTCAGTGTCCATGGACGTTAGTCGAAGTAGAGTCGGTATAGTTTATTCATTTAGATTCCAAGAAGGTTATTAAATATGAATAATTTACCATAAACTAATACATTGGAGTTATAGTTCGAAACATACCTCGTTGTTGGGCGGTGGCTGCGGCGGCTGGTTGGTCGCACGGCGCTGCACGTTGGGCGAACGGCGGTCTTGCGATGCGGCGGTTGCTGCTGCGGCGGCGCCGCCTGCCTCAATGTGCTGCTTACGCTGCCGCAGTATCGTCCAGTCAAACGTGTAGTCGTATTGGTAGTTCATCGTGCGGAACAAGATGCGGAATAACTGGAATTTTTTAAATTTAGAATCAAATAGCATCATACAAATGTTTTTAATCATATACTGAATCATTTAAAATTAAAGCAATTTCTTAAAGTGGTGAAAGGTTCTAATTTCTTAGGACGCACTTAGGCCACAAGTAGTTGACATAAAAATTATTCATATAGCATATTTTTTTTAAAGACAAATGTTCAAACAAATGTTCTTGGCCATAATGGCCTTTACAACTAACCAGATGTTAAAAATAAATCTTATTAGGAAAGTGCTATATTAATTAATGGCTAATGTTTACATAATAGAATATAAAACTGACCTGTCTGAGGTACATGTAATCGGGCGCTTCGTCGAAAGTAAGACCTCGACAGTAGTTCAAATACATCGCGAACTCCGCAGGGAATCCCTGTAGCAAGCATAGAGATGACTCATTAAATTTAAGACAACAATAAAGTTTTGACGAACCATAACAATATCGTTAATCATCATTGCGAAGGGAAGTAGTCTACCAATACAATACTCACCTTACATAGCACTTCAACTGGAGTGGACATTTTCTTCTCACTGATACGTTCGTACTTTTGTTTCTTAGTGATTGCTTTCAGCCCTTGCCATGGCAGCGAGCCTCTGTAAATTTTCTTATCATTAACTAGAACATAGATATGGTCTTGGCTTATTTCAACTTGACAAAGGCCTTGTTTAGAGTAAAAAATAAGGGCAAAGATTAGACAAGCCTGGTTAGATTTTATTAATTTAACATTTAATTTACTAATTTGGTTTTCAAGTATTGTATAAAACAAATAACAACTCTGCACTACCGTGATTAAAATCCACATTGCAAAAAGCACAAATCAATTTTCAAAACTACAATCAGTTAGAACAAACGAATTTTCAACTACTACAGGTCCTTAACCTAAATCTTGGAATAAGTTGGCTTCATAGGAAGTAACATGTTTAATTATTAATATTCAACCAAAATTGTATATATTATAAGGACTATATATAATGAAAATATTAATAGTTTTGCATAATAAAAATCAAAATGTATAAATAACAAGCAATAATCAGCAAAACTGTTTTTATTATCTCAGTGATTCCTTTCGAAACTTAAAGTTCAAAAAAGCGCTTTATATTTAAGTTTATCAGATCTCATTTCGAAAGTTTTTAAGTGACCATGTAGTTAAGAAACTGTCCGAGTGACTCTCCTGGAACACTAACCTGTTAAAATACATAAGGACGTATCCTAACGACTCCATGTCATCTCTACGCGACTGCTCAATACCGAGGTGAGCGTTGATTGAAGCGTACCGCGCAGTACCTACATGCAAACATAAAAACATTATTTACAAAACTACTAGAATTTCAAATCATACTTAGATATTATGTCTAATGTCTTTATTGAAATAAATGAAAAAAAAGGAACACGATTCTTATGTCTTTCGGAAACCAGTAATATTACTACGGTTATGCCGTGTGGAAGTTTCAAATTCAGATTATAAACTATTACTTACTTAATAATTCAATTAAGAACTATTACTTACAAGTTTTTACGAAGCAACTTAAAAGATTTCTAATTTGTATATTACATAAGTTTAAATGCGTGACTCGTACAATACAAAACCGATTTATCACGGTCCACGGAATCAGGCGGCAATATCTAACACTAGACAGCGCCTGATCTTAAGATTTTTGGATAACAGGCAAACTGCAAACTGAGTATCTCGATGCCGTCTTGACCCTCCTCATCTCATACCCGTCCGTCATAAAAATAATCTCACCGGTTAAGTTTTTGTCCTCTCGGTAGGAGATGTGCGCGCGCGTGCGCAGATCACGGTATTTTTTGGCGAGCCCAAAGTCGATCATGTACAACTTGTTGCAGTGCCGCCCGATGCCCATGAGGAAGTTGTCCGGCTTTATGTCACGATGGATGAAACACTTACAATGGATGAATTCCACGCGACCGAGCATTTGATCTGATCAATCAATAATACTTTTATTACACATTTTATAGCGTTAGGTTAATAACATTTTTTTTCTTTATGAAGATAGTCTACAACTAGTCTCTTCATAATTTAATATAGATATAAACCATGATATGAATACGAGTAATATCTATAATATAGGATCATAGTTATTAAGTAAAAACATTTTAAGAATCTGAGTAGTTTTGCAGGTATGCAAGGTATGCTGCAGTCCTTTAAGTCTCATATAAACTAGCTAGTTTTTAATAATCTAGGACTAAAACCTGATTTAATATCACACAAATGAAACTATATTTAATGTAATAACACACGATTTTTTCATCATATAATTAATTTCAACGATACGAGCTTTTTGTAGTAGTGCTCAGAAACAGGCTTTAGAATATAGACGCCTGTTTTAATTCAGCTATCTTGTTAACTACATGTTAAGAAAAATAAATCTACAACACACACCTTGAGATTCCGATTGAAGCATTAGGAATAAAAAAGAAAATTATTAATTGTTCAAGTTACCTAATTTATATTATTGTTTACCATAAAATTTATTGAATATTTATTATATTTACATAACCTTTGTTTAGTTAGGATCAAATAAATAATGTTAATAGTCTTGTCAGACAGATAAGCTGAATGTACAAGCAAGAGAATGTTAATACTAAATGAAACCAATTTTATGATCGATCTTAAAGTTGCCTTGTTAGTTAAGAAAAGGTAAATATGGAAAAACGATCTTCGTCAAAGTCGGTAATAATTATAAATGAAGTCGGAAATTTTTCGTAAGTAGGTAACAAAAATGCCGTTCGCTTCACACCGTGTCCTTAGTAAGCTCGCTCACTTCCGGTGACATTGCATTTGTGCAGGTGTTTACGTGGGAACTTAGCACCGACTCATTATATCATTTCACAACCTCTCTACTGTATAATATCTTTGTCTATCTTTCTATCTGTTGCGAGAAAATAAGTTAAATTTCATTCGAAATTGACAAAATAATTAGCCTTTAATCTCTAAGGCCAGGCTGTAATGGTGCATATACTTAAAGTAGGTGTTCAGTATGCTATGAAAACTCATTTAAATAATCATGTTTGCAATTAATCCATATTCAAAATTACCTATATAGAAAGTCATTATAAACAGAGATTGTATTAATAAAAACTAGGCAAATAGTATTCAAGCAAGGCCTAGGCTGTGTCGAACATGGCCTTCTCGCTGACCCTCAGTTTTTATACAATTTCGTAATATATGTCAGAAAGAAAATTTGATGTAAATGGAGTATTTGCCACCATACATATGTGAATAGGAGGTGAAATACAAAAATGATTTTAGTCTTCAACCTAAACTTTTTATACCAGATTTAACAACGAACACAAACTATATTTACAGTATATTTGTGTGTAAATGTTACAATTAATAATAAATAATAAATTAGCAATTTGCAAATGTTTTTAGAACCCACCTGCAAGCATAAGGACAGTCTTGATGGTGAACTGCCTGGAGCAAAAATTAAACAAGTCCTCGAGGGACGGGCCTAGAAGGTCCATCACGAGAATGTTGTGATCCCGCTCGTAGCCATACCATCTACAACAAATAGGAATTTACCTTCCTCACCTGCAATACTATTCACTCAAACTTAAACTGAAGAAAATAATGTTGATTCAGTTTGCACAACTCACCTTATGTGTGGTATGCCTATGCCCCCTTGGAGCATTTTATATACTCTGCTTTCATAAAGAAGCTGGGGGTGTCGTGCCTTTATAGATTCCACTTTCACAGCCACTTCCTGTAACAAACAAAACAAAATATTAACAAAATTTGTTACCAAAACATTATTGCTTTTTATTAATCATTTAAAATAATCTCCCATTATGTGCTCAACTGTGGTAGGAAATGTGAAACATAAAACAGTCTTTCACAATATTTTCAAACATAAATCAATAACAACTCTACTACAGAAATAATATGTATGAATTTGAAATCTCAACAGCCAATTGCAAAATCTAAAAAGATAAGGAATTTCAGCACTATTGAATGAGGATTTAAAATAAAGACAGTAGTGGTCAATATCAATCCTGTATATTTTAATGTGGAATCATAGTAATTATCACACCTACATTGTCAAAATCAAAGCTCTAAGAATTACTTTAGAATGGCAACCATAAAGTGTGTGGCCAAGAATAGTCTTTATATATTAGCAGCCAACAATGGTATTTTGTAAAAATGAATACAGGTTGCTGTTGATTTACTAGACATTTTTGAGGAAACTTTTGTATGAACTGTAACTCTTGTGAATATCCAAACTAACAGCATAATAATATTCAACATCCTCTACTGTCAAACAATACAAAAACTTTCTCAACTACTCATATGGCTAAGTAACTCAAGCAGTGTTTAAGAAGTAGGCTGACATTTGGAAAGTATTGCCATTCTATTGTTGCATTGTTACACAACAGATTTGATGTGGCAATATGGATCTAACATTTTACATGTTTTATTAAGGAGTTAAAAAATTTATGACTTGGCTGAAAACATATATTGTATTTTTAAAACAGTAAACATCCATTAGAATCATAAGTATACATCTAGCATATAACAACTTTAAAAATAATTAACATACCAAGTCAGTTTAAGCACTTTTTAGGTAATAATTTTGATTAGCAATCTTCTAACAGAGTATATTGTTTGCAATAACCTCACTAGTTATCAAAAATATAATTATGTACTTAAAGTTTCAATTCCAAAACCAAAGATTAATATTACAAAACCTTATAATATAACATTAAAACAAGAGTGAAAATATAAACTTATAAACACTTCCATTCTATTGTTCACATACATATAATTGATTGCACAAGAACCTAGTCCTTGGATGCATTGTGCTACATAACACAGTATGCAGATATATGCCTTCTCTTGCTTTGTAACCTGAATTAAATCCTTACCCATCACAAATAATCTTATTATGTACTAATTTGGCAGCTTCATACATATGATAGATGAAAATTATATAAATACCTTTTCATATGGATACTAATATTTTAAAAATAAAAACTTGTTTAATTAATTCATTTATAAATTAGATTGAGTTACCTAGTAAAGATACTTGATAGATATATGAAGGTTTTATTATATCTAGGAGATACAACAATACAGGCAATTAGGAATTGTTTTGTAATTAATATGATAATTTAATTGTCATGAATTAATAATAACATACAAGTTATATTTTACGTTTTCTATGCTGAAGCGCTAAAGGCTGTGTGGATAGTTTTCAGCTATTTAGGATAGTATATTTGACCTACAAAACAAAATGTGATATTTCGTAATTCATGTTAACTAACAAAACGCACAACTTTATATAATTGTGTATAAAAAATGTATCTATAATAAGTAATTCTTATAAATAATACTGACAAATAGGTAAATGGAACACATCTGTAATCACTTCTCAAATTACGACAAAGCCCTGACCAAAAGTGGCAGTAAATGCAAAATATACGTGAAATTGCTGAATTCACTAATGGTGAATATAACTAATACCATATTTAAATAAGTACAATCCTCTAGACACACATTTTGAGAGAAATCTTCCCGTAAAGAAAGAAATTGTAGTCATGGAGTCGAAGTGTCGTAATGTAAAACTTAAGAATGACGTGCCATATCTTAAAATTACCTCTCCATCTGAAATGCATATTGCTAGGAAAATATCCCCGAAGCTTCCGCCGCCGATTTTGCGGACGATGTTGTATCTCTCAGCTATTATTACATGTTTCCTGGCTAACAACATGCGTTCGAGCGACGCCATTTTCTTCAGTGTTCATCACTCGCTGTCACGGACTTATAATAAAATTCTTCGCACTATCACGAATTAACACAAACACACGTTACAATTTTGTCTTTAGTCTAGTCTAAAACACAGATCACTGCAAACAAACTACGTTATTCCTATAAAATTCATTTTGTGGCGATTAGTAAAAAGGTGTCGTCAGCTTATTCGACGTGACGTCACAATGGCAGTGATGCCAGATTTGAAACTCGACCATAGTGTAAAAGTTTCTACCATTTTTTTTTCTACTATCTGCGGATACTTTTTGGTTTTTGTATTTACATACACAATTATTTATAAACTTTATGAGCATTGTGTGGAATAAGTTTGCGCACTTGCGAATAAATAAGTGATCTTAATGAGTACATATAAAACAAATAAAAATCTTCTATAAAACATTTAAGGTAGAGGTTGAAAAAGCGAATTCATGCTTTGTTTATAATTTATATACTAAAAGTTTCTCCTTTTACGGCTTTTTGTTTTCAGTTTTTTTCTATCGGAAAAATACTTTTTCGTAACACTATATATGAGGGCTAGTAAGTTGTTTCATCTTTATGCGATAAACTAAACACACTACGCTACTCGGAATTTTCATATTTCTAAATTTTGTGTTGAAGTGATTTAGTTTCCATCTCAATATTGAACTACATCATTATTCATTGCTCTCTTAATCTTTATAAATTATTTAATAAGACTTATTAAATTATTTAAAAATCACAATGCTTTGAAAACCTTATCATACACAAACCTAGAAGAAAAGAAATGGAATATCTATGTGGTCAGTGATTTTTATATTGAATTTAATAACAGATTTTGAAAATTATTACAAAAAATACCCTGTTTGTCACATTATTAATATTTTTTATATATTAGTTCTAAAATGAACATTATAAGTTTTTAGTGTGATAAAGTAACATAAAGCAGATTTAAAAAGTATTATCATAAAATACTTTTAAAGAAATATTCTTTTATAAATTACATGGCAAATATGGCAGTTACACCTTTATCATTTGTTTTTTTAAAATTAAAATCATTTAAAAGTTATTTGAAATATATTTAAGCTTATTCATAGAGTGCTCACTACAACAAATTTCTTACATAATTTTTTGTTATAGTCAGATAACTAAACTAGTTTAATTCATGTAATAAGATCCATTTCAGTGTGTAATGTATTGTAAATAATGTCAAAATATACCTAATGTCACTTTTACTTTTCCTGGCATTGGTAAGGTATTACTTTAAATTTTTTTATACT
Source organism: Hebomoia glaucippe (assembly GCA_025727935.1). Lineage (NCBI taxonomy): Eukaryota > Metazoa > Arthropoda > Insecta > Lepidoptera > Pieridae > Hebomoia > Hebomoia glaucippe. The sequence continues at coordinate 5,922 of JAOSYY010026535.1, read as the reverse complement.
ATTTCATATTTAATGTCAATTAGTAATTTATGTTTGAAAATATTATACATTTCATTAAAATATGCTATAATAGATTAAAAAAGTGATTAATTTTATCGATTAATACTTTTGAAAACTATTACCTACAGATATGCCTATGTTAGGATGTTTATGTGCTCTTACTGAATACATTGTAACTCCAAAAATGTGTAATAAAAGGGCTCGGGTGAAAGGAATTTGGAACAGATAATTTTCATATTTTAAACAGAAATGTATTATGGCAAACAACTCTCTCAGTTATGGCAATTTAAGAATTATCAATATTGTAACAGAGTAGTAAGTACATATGAGTTGTGTGTTAAATACAATTAGTAAATGTATAATTGCATTAGTTACATAAAACTAAGAACATGTATAGAGGAAATTATACTACTGGTCAATAAGAATTGAACAAAGATTATGAAATTAGGATTGTCATACTATATCTGAAGAAAGTGACTATGAAAGGTCACAAGACTAGACTATATGGTTTATTAAACTATAAGTAGAAAATAATTTCATAGTTAGATTACCAAGCTGCAAACTAAATATCCCTTTCTTTGTCTCTTTGTAAAATATTCTCATAGACTCCAAATTAGCGTCTGAGTTATCTACTAAAAGTTTTAGAAATATTATATTGTTCAGTTTATTAATTTGAATAATAACAGTTGTCATTCAAAAAAACAAACTCATTAAGCACACCACGCTGGGCACCCCATTCCAAATTTCATGCTTGGCAATTCGTACGCGAAAATTTGTTATTCATTTGTCATTAGAATAATTAAGGCGTGAAATTGTTAAATCGTCAATCTACTAAGCAATAGCACCATTTTCAAATTAGTCTTATTATTTTTTTGGTAATAACTACTATTATGGAACCTTTGTGAACATTACAAATAAAATCACATGATACCCTACATAAGACAAGTAATTATCCAAGAAAGCAATTCGTCTCATAATACGAAAGAATGTTTATTTTTATGATTTCATACATACACCTGTATATTAGGCAAGATCTCAAAAAAAAGCTATGACAAGTAGCCCAAATGGCGATAAATCGCCTTACGTTGGCAACACAGATTGACGATTTAATTTTGACACCTTACATATGATTCGTGACATTGACATTATTGATAATACCTTTTAGTTTTCTGAAGCTCTAATAAAATGTAGGTCATCATCTACTTATCTAGGTACTGAGTAACAGTACTTTCTAAGCTAAGGTTCCGAAATTCATAAACCAAATTTATACACATGATATTATCAATATAAATTTAAAGCCCTAATTATTAACAAATTTCCATGAATTTTAACATTATAAGGCCTATTGCAGTTCAACTCCTAAAGATTTCTTTATTAAAACACCTGTTATTGTTGAAATGAAATTTTATACTATGTAAAACGTAAAAAAATGTTTTTAACCTTTACATTTTATAGGTTGATGACAATTTCAATTTCATACAAATATACATTTCATATATATAAGTAATTTTGTTTTTTTTTTCTTTTTCAACAGTACACTTTTTTATTTATCCAAACGAATATTATAAATATGTGAGTAACTGTTTATATCTAAAGGACATTACAAAGATCTATTGGACTCCTAAGAGAGTTATAGTCTACTTGTAAAACACTAGGGATTTAAATTTAAGACTAACATTTTAACAATCAACTTCATCTTAATAATGTCATAAAAGTTATAAAAATAATAAAAGGATTGCAAATTAAATAGGGAAGTTACTTTTTACCATGCCTTACCTTCCAGTATGAAAGGAGAAGATACTTTTCCATAATTATTTATAGTGAGGATTTTATAAATTCAAAATATGTGTATTATGGAATGGAGGTTTTGATGTATGTTAACAAAACATGTTTATTGGTATACTTTTGTAAAGAAAGTTGTACTTGAATAAAATGATAGTAAGTCACATTTCATTCAATATAAAATCAAATAATAATCATATAATGATTTACACTTTAATGCGTCACCTTGAGGAAATAGATGCGTAAGTTTAACTATTGTGAAATACCTGAATCAGTGTCCATATATAATAACTGAACCACTATCACATTTTGTAAATAATTTAATGGTTAGTAAAGCTAAAGCCTTGGACCATTTTTTTTATTGAATAATTTCGAAATTTAACAGCTGAGCACTACAAACCGCGACCTCATAAAAATCAACAAACGTCAATTGAGAGTGAGTGGTTGTGTGAACTACTTAGCAAATACGGAATTCAACGTACCTCGCCATTTCCAATGTTTATCCCCAAATAAATGTCACCAAAAGAACCACCACCTATTCTTCTAATGATCCTATATTTTCCTGCGACAAGCGCTTCCGGGCGTGAAAATGCTCGCATAAACATTTTTGTTTATTTTATTGATAAAATAAATAAATAAATAGCACTCGCTTAGTCGTGTCACTAAGAATATGTTAATTTTGACGCGTTAACATTTCTTGGTAAATGCTAGTTTTATATTAAGTTAAGTAAAACCAATATAAAATGGAAAAAAATAAATGAAAGATTGCATTGCACTAGCACTCCGTTTAACCCACAACTGTCAAAGTCAGATGTCAGTTGTCACTAGCGTCCGATTATTTTAATTGAAATCCAGTTTGTGGAAGATAGATACTCACTGCATTATAATTTTATGATTGCCTGTTACCTTAATATTTAAGCCACGTGGATTTGTTAAAGAATGGGTAATCGACTTTAAACCATAAAAATAAACAATGATATTAAATAAATTTCACTTTTGATATTTTAATATTCATAAATTCGACCAAAATTATATACAGGCGTCCTCTTTAAAAATAATTAAAATATGTTTTCTCGCGTCACGTAATACTTAAAAATTATAAATTATCAATCGCATTGTTCACTTTATGAGCTCATGTTAGCAAGTACTTATTTATAAATATAATCATATTATTTTGTCATCATTCTTTATTCGTTGGATGAATCCAAAGAAATTTAATGGGAAATATTTCATTTTACTCCAGTTTTTAAAAAACGCACGTTTATTAAACTTTTTCACTTCTAATATTCGGAAAGTTCCAGTTAACAAAATATCATACGGAAATATTATTTTAACAACTTTAAGATCATACTTGTTCCAATTAGAATAAGTAATATTCGGCACCAAATTATAACTAAAGATACTAAAATTCATTGTAAGATCTTCTGTTCGACTGAATCATTATTAAAAATGGGGATATTCAGCAATAGATTAAATAAAACACGCACCTAATTCGTACTTATTTAATTATGATATTGTTCAACAACTGCTTTAATAACTTGATTGTATATAATAAAATACAATAAGGCCTTTTGTAATAAAGCATACATCTACAGTCTGATTTAATTTTTAAAAAGAAACACCTTAATAATTAAACATTGAACTTAATAATTTGCAAAAAAATATAACAAATAAAAAATTGTAAATACAAATGCTAAAAAATGGAATTTAATATACAAAAATAAATAAATTCGTTGGTAATTATAAAATAAGAATTGAATAAAAAAAAATACAGGTATAATTTTTGACATTCTTATATGTCATAACTTAGCTATTAAAATTTTATAAATCTTTAATGAAACAAATAATTTTAGACAAATTTTTCAGTAAGTGCTCTATGATTGCTGGCTGGCCATACCAAAAATGATATCTTTGTATTTCTAAACTAGTAATATTATCCTAATTATTGGCTTTCCTCTAGTTAATGGATTATTACTGTTTCCAATTTATAGCCAGAACTATTATAATAAGTTTCTTTAGAAATGGCAAAACTGTAAACTTATGTGACCTATTGAAAAAAACACTATATTTTTCAGTTGTAAGGGTTATAACTTATATGTTAGAAACAAATGAATGAACAAAAGGTGGGAAGTAATGATGTATGATTTTGATTATATTTTAATTTTTGAAGTTGTTCTGTGACGAGATTAAAAATGAAAACATTCATTTTTGGCTTAAATTGTTTGTTCCTTTATAAAGGATTGTATAAGTTTTGTGCCATTCAAAAAATGATCTCCAAATATGTAATTATTGTCGGTAACATGATTTTTCTTAAATAACTTTCTACTTAGGCTGAATTTCGTCAAAATTAAACTAGGTATATAACATATAAATTTTTTATAAAGTTTTGCCATTGAATACCGAGTTCTACAAAGATTCTTGGTTAATAGAATATTGCCTGTAAGTTACACTGATATCTAGAACATTTTGACAATTTTTCCGTCGACATATCAAGTCCATAGACTAGTTTTAATCTTGTTTTTAATTTATGGCGCTGGCATGCACTGAAGGCGTTCAAAGGCTGCTTTTTCCAATGCCTCGCGATGGTCAGGGTGAGCGATTTTGATTAGTTCGTAGGCTCTTTGGCGCAGTGTCTTACCAAATAAGTAAGCGATGCCCTGTTCCGTAACAACGTAATGGACATGCGCCCGAGTTGATACTACACCCGCCCCTGGATAGTAAATAAATGTATTATTAACTTAAGTTAAAAATAACTTTACCAGTGAGTCTTAATTTGTTGCATATATCTACTATAACTATAACTACTTTAAAAAAATTCTAAGGAGAATTCTATTTGTCTCAAGGCCAATTTCTTTTTTGACTAGGGTTTTCACTGTCCTTTATAGATTTTTATCTTAGGATTGTATACTATTTTTCAAGAATTTTGATAAGTAAAGACAAATTTAACGATTCATGTCGATAAAAACATAAAGAGCAAGATAATATTTATTTTAGACTAATTCAGTAGTTGATTGTTAATTTCTTAACTTTATTCATAATTGCATTTTTTGTGAAACATAACCTTAACTAATATAAAAATTAAAATGTTTTCATCTGATCGCTGAACCCTTTATGATGATCTTTGGTATATATACAAATGTCATTTCGGAGACATCATAGGCTACTTCTGCCGAAAATCAAACTTTAAATACTTGTATAAATATTTAGGAAGTTAATTTATCTTGTTACTAACCAGTTTTGAGGGTAGGCACAATTTTGCTCTCGCCACGTTTGGTGGCCGACACAATAGCGATAATAGGCTTCCCTTTTCCGTCCACAGACTCGGCTGCACCACGGATGAAGTCCACTTGACCACCAAATCCAGAATACATGCGGGTACCTGAATAAAAAGTTGTCAATGATTCAAACAACTCCATATAAATAAGCTATACAATTTTAATAATTCATTTGAGAAAATATATCTATAAGAACCATACAAAGAGAAACGTAAGATCTATTTTTCTTCTATATAAAATTAGCACACAAATCACACTCATCTCTAATATTGCAAGCTTATAAATATAAGAAACTTCAGTGATTCCAGCATTACAGCAGTATGTATATTGTATGTATGGAAGAAGACACATACATTCACTTTTGACTGTTCATAAGACAAAGAAAATAAATATCAGAACTAAATTAATATTTCTCAGTGATTTTGAACAAAATCTTAGATCTTTTAACTAACCTTGATCATTAGACATAAAAAGTATTATTAGACAAACCTCTTCTGTGTTATTATTAATTTCGGTGTCACCTACTTTAAAGAAAACGTCAATCTAGTCCACTTAATAATATCTTAATATTTATGTGTGGCGACATAGCTTACCAATAGAGTCGGCACACACTTGGCCAGTGATATCAACTTCAATGCAGGAGTTGATGGCTGTCATGGTGGGCTGAAGAGACACTATATGCGTGTTGTTCACGTAGTCAATCTCCAACATTTCTAATAAAAACATTAAAAGTCAATAAATAAACTGAAGAATTACAAATATTTGGTGATAGCGACTTAACCTTATATATATACTAGATGACCTGGCCACGCGCTGCTGTGGCTAAGGTTTTTGTTATATCAAATTGTAATTAGTAAGCATTATT
>JAOSYY010026362.1:16782-40972 GCA_025727935.1 Hebomoia glaucippe | reverse complement strand
ATTAAAGGTATCATTAGTACTATAACGCGTCTTCGTTTTCGGGAGCAGTCGCCCAAACACCCTGTTTATGATGATCGTAATAATCTTGAACGTGTGATGATGATGATGAAATTAAAGTAGCCTATGTTAGACTCCATAACATCAACTATCTGCAAGTGAAAGGCCCGTCAAAATCGATCTAGTCGTTTCACAGATTAGCGTGAAGTAACATATAGATAAAAATTTTATCCTTTGAACTTTGATATGGGTTGTGTTTTGTTTTGTAGTATTATTTGGGGACGAGTCGTTAGCTACAGTTACGTTACGTTGGTTGTATTTTTTCAACATTGTATAAAATTTCATTAAAAACATACTCGGCCTATTACGTCAATATCTGTTATGTGTTTCTTCCCAATGGATGAATGCAAATCGAATTGATTCGATTTGTTACGAACAAAACTAAAGTTTTATAAGTTTCTCTCAAATTTTTGCTCATTAATAAGTTACGTTTTAAAAAGTAACCGAGATAATTTATTGGCAACACAATGTTACATTTTCAAGTTTTAATTTTATTGTGTATGCGTAAGTACTTTTGGAAGTATATTATATATATATCTGTATTAAAAAAAGTTAATTTGTATATATTTAACAAGTCCTAATTTTGGTTATGTTTTTGTACATATCATTTCCACAGAAATATTTGTGCAACCACAGACAACGTATTGGAACCTTCAATGTCCCTTAGACACTGTCTCCCAGTACAGTTCAGAGGCCTGTAACACCGAGCCATTACCGGTATCCCCACCAATAACTGTCACTGTCAATTATGACAAGAATCAACAAGATAGCGGTAAAGGTTTTTTATAAGTCTTACTCAAATACAAGCCCTCCATAACATTTACAAAAAAAATGCGTTTACTAGTATGTTTCCTATGGACTTATGATCTATTTTAATAATATACAATTCTAGAAACGTTACGATTAGATGTTATTACTTTTTATTTGATTTTTTATAAGTTAGTGCTAACCGTGTAAAGCCGGAGTGAGTGGCTAGTTTAACAAAATTACGTTAAAGACTTTAAACTTCGTTATCTTATATTTATTTAAAAAAAATGTTTTCTTTTTTAATTTTCATAACCAAAGCTTTCAGGGAGGTTTTAATGTGTGTTTTAAATTAATATCCGCTGTATGTGTGGTACATTATCTGTAAAATACTTATTTAATTTATAGAAGTAATTACACTTTTATCATAAGTGTTCACAAACATTAAATCCTATAATTTCCAGGTTTGAATGAAAGACCTAGTTTAGGAGAAGAAAATACTAGAGTAAAGCCACGAAAGTCCAGCCTGTTGCAAAATATTTTTCACCTTCCCGGCACTATAGCAGACGCCGTACTCGGTGGGGAAGTGCGCATAAATTAAAATCGTTTCAACTTCTCTTCGTTGGTTATTTCTTCTCATCTCTTTTTTAAGTCTTCGATTCTGAGTAATATAATTCTATAAATGTAACATAAATTGAAAGTTAAAATAAAATGCGATTTATGGAAGAGTATATTTTTATATGCATCAAAACTACTACAGATTAATAAAATTTTTATTCCAAACTTCCGGATCTATTTAACAAAATGAAAATTTCTAAAAAATGTCAATAATGTTCATAATAAATTTTTAAACAGCTAAAAATGCTTCTTTTCTTTTTAAAATGGTATTCGGTATCTATACCTTAGTTAAGGACAAAGGGAACAAATAAGTACATCGCTATGCTACTACTCTGTAACCTAACTAATTTGTAACATTAAAAAAAACATTTTTGTTGCTTTGATATAGAAAAAAAGGTTTGGTTTGTGCGAATATTATAATGCTCCATAAGCAGGAAAGAGAATTCATAATTGGATGTTTTAAATTCTAATATTTTGATATCACAATTAAAAGAAAGCCGGACTGACAGAAATAAATATAGAATTGTAATTTTCATGAGAACGTATTCTGCAACTTTGCCATGAAGTTATGAAAGGAATTCAACGTGGATGAGGGAACTTCTTTCTATTCCAATAATATTATACATAATTATTATATAATTGCACGTATAAAAGCTTTATAAAAAATTAATGAAAATATAAACGTATTTTATAATACAAACATATTTGTAAAAATTGTTTAACTCTCTGTATGTTTGTTCTGGCTAAATTCCAAAATGGCTTTACAGATTTGATGAGTTTATCGCTGATAGTTAATGTTACAAATATCGACTGAGTTTATCGGTTTATTTTATTTTCATAATTTTTCTGAAAAAAAAGGGCCCAAATAAAATTGACGAGGGTGAAACCGCGCGGGCCGTTTGTAAATAAATAAAATATATTACGTATTTGGCCAAGCCAGTACATTTGCTATAATCTTTTATATAAAATCCTCGTGTCACAATGTTACCATACTCCTCTTAAATGGTTATACCGATATTTTTAATTTTTAAAAGTATATTCAGTAGGTCTAAGAATCGGCTACTATTTTTTGTTCGCGATATATTCATGTGGTTAAACGACTTTGCTGCGACTAGTTAAATATATTTAGAAGTTGATTAAAATTGACTTCCAAGATTGATCACATTGTTTGCTTATTACAAAAATACACGTGGAATGTAAAACAAACATTTTAACTACTGCAAATAATGTTATCACCATCGGTCTCTTCGTTTAGGAAATGCACAATAGTAAACAAACATTTACAAAACGAGCGTTTTGTTCGGGTGTGCGAATTAAGAATAAATTGGCACCTTCGAATATTTAATAATCCGTGTATACAGTATCTACAATGTTTAACAGAATCATAACGTTTTATTTAAATAAAACTAATCAATTTCAATATTACTAATTCATTAAAGTATATCTAATTGCAGGTAAAACGTGACTAATACATTTTTAAACAGGATGACATTTTTTCCATCCGATGCATTCATTTTGTGTCTGTGGAGGAATCGATATGTGTTGAAGAATTACGTAAGTCCTTTTTGAATAAAATATTATTTTTGTAGAGCTTAAATCTCTCACATTATTGCGACGAGATTTTATACGCCTTGTATGGCAAAGTTTTTAGCAGAGGATTAGCGAAAGATCTATTTATTCCAGATTAAAATTAACTCCTAAATGTTTTGCCTGCGTCAAACGCGATATGAAAGGACAAGTAATCCCTCAGATCTACTGGATTTTATTATGTATGTATGATAATACAAATTTTTATACTTAGAAATAATATGATTAGTTAATGGATTCCGTAAGATCAACTTAATGATGCCAAATTGTCTCCTCTGCTACATTTCAACTTTTAGTCTTTCAAAATCACGTTGTTTCTTATGTACACGTGAAGCTAATTAAAAACAAACGACAATCGTCTAACTTCATCAACGTACATCTCTATAAAACTCGATGTGTCTGTTTCTTGTGGACTCCAGAACTGCTGAATCGATTTTGATGGAATTTTTGCTAGACTACACTATTCTAATGGATCAATTAATAATTTTATATAAAATAGCAAATACATATTTTATAAATATTAGCGTTACCCAACCACTTAAGATCGGAAAATAGATAGTTATTTCTCTGTAATAAAATGTGTGCCCTCTTTATGTTAGTGAAGCTTTTTAAATATTGAACCTACAAGAAGCCATAATATTTATCAATGTTAAAACACAAGAATCTTAATTTTAAGTACAAAATTCGATTATTAATATTTAAAGAAGCGAGTTCAAATAATTCAAAGATCTTTTGTTTAATTATTCAGTAATGTAAATACAAACTGAGCCTCGTTAAATGGCTTTGCTAAAAACACGCGAGACGAAAACAAAATGGCGTCGGCTCAATGGTATAAAACGGCCATTTTGCAATTGTAATTCGTTCGGTAACGCTAGCGGGAAAAAAAAAAGTTTAAATTGACAATTTAAAAACATTAAGACGTGTTTTAAAATGTTCAGTTGTTGTTGTTAATGTTATACCATATAATAAAACTTTCGTGGATTTCCAAGTAGCAATACTAAAAAAGATTTACTGTAAATATTATTGTTACTTTTCAATTTTCTGAATTTCTTTACGTATACTGAAGTTTAATTCGTTTAACATGTATACATAACAACAACGCAAGTGAAACTGCAGTGTGTTTACTAAGATTTTTTTTTGTAAAAAAATATCAAGATATACATTATAATTAAATCAGCCGTCTTGAAAAGTAAACAGAGACACGGAGAAAATCAAATATTATTTATTTTTTCTTTATTTCAATTACGTCGTGGAATATAATATTACTTATTATTAAATTCAAAATGTCGGTTTGCGAGATCTAAACTTGAACAGATTAAATATAATAATTTATTCTTATTAATTATCTGGAATGGAAAGGCGGGGATTAAGTTATCGTTATAACATAGATCATAGCTGAAACCTTTCGGCAATTTTAATGCTGTTGACAAGGACATAGAGTAACATGAACAGTAGGAAAAAGTTAACAATTTTTTTTTATTTCTATTCTTGTAACGTTTTCTGAAGGTACAACTTTAATTATGAGATAGTTTATAAAAAAATAGTTATATAAAAAATAATACCAGTGACCCGAACTACATTTAAAAAAAAAAACAATTATGTATATATACCTACACTTTTTTCCAGTTTTGTTAGTACCCCAAAATGTCATCGGCCAAGGATATTTATCTAATGACCAAACTCCAACATATGAAGAATGGGTATGTACTTTACTCAATGCTTTTCAGTCTTTCTCGTTACCAGCATAAACAGAAAATAAATCACCTTAGTGAGTATTTGTTAAGTTAATCTTATCAAAATATATCCACTCGTTATAGACCACATAGAGAACACGAACACCTAAAGACATGAATATTGACTTAATGTAAATAAAAAATATATCATCGCACCATATGGTTAATCAAAATTTCCTAAACAAAACCTCTTTCAGATTGATAAAGACCTTAAAGGTGCAGAGAACTCTCAAGAAATTCCAAATGTAAGAATCGATACACAACAGAATGACAATGCCATTGATTCATTAACCGAAAAAAAAGTATATATAGCAGGTTCTGATGACAATGTTTACCATATTATGAATGAAATATTCGAGAACAGCAAAAACAGCACCTCCGAAATCGTTCTTTATTTTTACTTTCACAAACATAATAAATTTAATTATATAAGTAAGCTTAAAACATCTTTTGACACATTAAATTCTATTATATCAAAATACCCACATCACTTCTATAATAATGACAGAAAGGGTGGCGATAATGGTAACGATTGGTATGTTAATAATTTAATCATAGTATCCGGCAGTGGTAGTACTAACGGAGAAAATGATGAAGAGCAGGATGAAAATTTGTACAATTCTGATGATACAATGGATAATCGAGATACCGATAAAAGTAATATTGTTTTTTACCAATTTAATAAGCCAAATGGTAATCATTACGCAGGAGATGATATTAATATTGACATTAACAATACATATAACAAACAGATTCCTGGATTGGGTATAGATTTTAAAAACAATTATGACGAATTTATAAATCCAGATGGTAAACATTATAAAGGGAAAGATATTCATGCTTTCATTAATATAAACGCCGATAGTGATCATAAATATTACGAATCTAATGTAAATGGAAGTCAATATAAAGAAAAAGATAGAAATGTTAATATATTACCACAAAAAGATACAGCTTTCGGAGATAACAGTCAAAGCAAAGTATGTGTAACGCCATACGATCCCACTATTACGACTGATAAAAATAACAATGGCATGGAACTTGAAAATCTGGATGGTATAAAATCTGGCATTTCTGTTTATCCAGAGAAAAAAGAAAAAGGTTATTATGAATTTAATATTCCAAATGAAAACTATAAAGGCAAAGATATTCATGTTAATATTTTTAAAGTCCTACCAGATAAGCGAAAGGCTAGTGGTTTACAAGAACAAAATGTTTTTACGAATGAGTTTGATTACGAAGATAATACAGATGATGGTCAGAAAAATTATTTAATTCCACCTAGACATGAAAACCAATTTGATTACAGTTCAGAGAACTATCCAACGCAAACAAGTGATAATAATGGTCCAGCCGAAAACACTATGGACTTTATTGGAACAAAACTAATAAATATGCCTGATGACGATGCAGAAAATATAAAAATGCCTCACGAATCTAATAATTTACATAATGTAATCTGTGACAAACCAGACGTTCCAATAAAAGATACCGACTTAGAAAATAAGGACTTAACAATGTACAATGCCGATTTGAAAAGTGGCAATCTAAGTAAGGATCTTGACAAAGCGTCTTCTTTAGATATTATGAATACTAATGACAATAATGTTGAAGAAACCTATCAATCAATAGATGATAATCTTATAACATCTCAAGATTTAGGTCGTACTGATAATGACGTGAACATTGATGTCTCCACTGGTTTAGATGAGCCTCACCTACAAATTGGAGAATCCCTTTTTGTAGATGATAAAAACAATGATAAACTACATCTAGAAAGCGTTAAAGACCATTTTAAAAAAGCTGATAATGAATTGCCATATGAAGATATTATTAATGATGGCAAAGATCTGCTTCCTTGCTATAGAAGTTCTGAAATTCTTGACATGGGCGGTAATAATAAAGGCATTGTTTTTGATTCAAAGACAACAAATAGTAAACCGAATACAAATTTACCACACTTTCATACATTAAGCTCACATAAACATCGCCCTCATACGATTTTGCCACCAGGACATTTTCATTTACAATATCACATAGACTCACCTGTGAAAAGTACAATAGATAATACTTACTCCCATCCCAGTGATATTTCGTATTCACCACACCAACAAATAGGTACTGACATATTTTTAAATAATCCTAATAATTTTTTTCCAAGAAAGAAGACAGGCAACCAACAAAGTTCAGAATACAATCTTATGTTCACTGTAAAACCTCAGTTACCTATTGTGGAAAGTACTAACAGAAATCCCATTCAAATAAATTACAACCTTCCGTGTTCCCACAAACCTATGCAGTCTTCCTTCTTACATACTCAACCAAATTTGGGTGAAAACAAAGGATCATTCCAACAGCCACAACTTTTAGATCTTTATGCACCTTGGAGTAAAAGTTACTCAAGTTCTTTATATCGCCCAATGGATTCTTCAAGAATTTACTCCAACAAACCATTAAACAATTTTTATTCTTCAAAAATAAATTATCCGTTTGAACCTTTAGTTAATACCAATAACAATATAAAAATATGTCCATCAAACAAACCCCGACTAAAGACTTCCGAAGTAAGAAAAAGTTTCTATCCAAATAGATATAATTTTGCTAAATATACTCCCTTTTTCAAGTTACCTGAAAGAAACCTAGCAAGCAGTATTAAATATAATTCTCCAGCTGCTGAAAATACTCCTAAAAATATTATTTACTCATTTGATTCTCATGATCTTAAAGCAGAATTACAAGATGGTTTTATGAAATTCTCACAGCCTACGTATTCCTTTAATCCCATTACACAAGATACAAAAATTAACTACGTCCCCCATATACATATTGATAGACACAAACATCCCTGTCCATTGACTAGTTTAAACAAAAGACCTTTAAACACTATTCAATATTTACAGAATTATAAAACTCCACCCCATTTACAATTTAATCCATATTATAAACTAAATAAAAATAATGTACCTTTATATACACCGGAATCTAATTCCCGATATACCAAGGGTACGTATTCAGTTATTCCCAGTCCAACAGAAACTATTTATAAACAACAAAATCCCATAATAAGTGTTGGTTTAGCACTACCACCTCAAGTTCCAAACGTTATAACTAAACCTGAACCTTGCATTCATGGAATTATACCTACAGCTGATAATGTTTTTTCATCAAAAATAACGTCACCGTATTATACAAATACTTATAAGTTAATGAATTTCAATCAACCTCAAAATTTTCCACACATGTCTAGCAAAGATTTAAATTTCCCTTCTCCTGCACTTAATTTTGCTAATATTTGCCCACAAACTAAAGAGTATTTAGGCCAAGATAAGATATTTAGACCTGCTCCTCATTATTATAAAATTGCAGAATATAATAAAAAAGCAATACCTAGTCTTAATTATCAGCCGTTCCAAAATATAAAAATGCCAAAAACTTTTAAATCAACACCTTGTCTTGAGAACAACCAACCTAAAATTCAATTAAATACATTTTCGACAACCCCTCCGCAAAGGATTCCAATAGATTTTAGAAAACCAACTTCTCTATTCCAATATAGGAATTATCCTGCTGGTTTCTCAGGTCAGAGACCATCCATAAAAAGCTATGCATCTAAAATACAGTATGGTAAGGTTCCTGGGACTTATCAAGGATGGAATTATCTTGGTCAACCCCATATAGCACCTCAAGTAAATGTTTTGCCCAGATTGGAAAATCAAGAATATCCGTTTCAATTGGATACAATGCCTACATATTATCAAGGAACTAGACCAACCTTTGAGAGTAAAAAACCTCATGTACATTACAATAAAATAATAACCAGACCTCAAACAGTTCAGTTTCCATGGAAAGCTCAAGACAGGTTTCTTCCTTATCTTCCTAATGTACAATCATTTGTCCAAAATAAAAATTTCCCTACGACATCTCAGATGACTTCAGTTCCTTATCCATCTTTGAAACCAGTCCAAAATCTCAGCCCATTTATATATCCAGGTATTCACGATACACCTCACAAAACCGTAGTTAAATATCCATCACCTGGTAGTCCTGCTTTCTATCCAGCAACCAAACGAATTGCTGAAACGAAACCTAATTATATATTTGAAATCTCACCACCTGTTTTACCTTTAACACCGTCCACAAAATTTGAACACAAGGATTATGTTACTCCGCAGTTATTTGGCAATCTTAATTATCCATTTACCTCAAATATATTAGAAACAAAACTAAATCTCAAGCCAACACCTGTACTTCAAAATATTGGAAATTACGTAAATATTCCCGCGTATCAAAATTATATCAAGGATAAAATCATGTATCCTGAGGCTGATACTCAGTTGTATGACAAGAAATTCCAGCAAAAAGGATTCACACCTTTTACCCCATCTTTTCATATCATAAATCCAATACCTGAACAAAATCTTGTATACAATAAAGGACTTATTGGAGTTACTCCAAACATAAGACCTCTTCAAGAAAATCCATATGCGACGATAACACCTAGTCTTTATAATATAGGAACTTCTAAATATACTCCAGGGTCATTCACATATCAAAATTTAGGTCCGGAAACGACTTATCAACCAAACTCTAGTGATGTGTGGAATAATAATCCTTGGCTCCAGAAATTTGTTGCAAATTATCCGTCATTAGACAGTTTTAATAGAGAATCCGCCATATTATCAAAACCATTAATAGAAGTAATGAATACTGAAGTTACGCGTAACACCCCATCTTTCAAAGAAGTTCCAAATTTTAATGACAATACACAAACATTCGGAGTTCCAATTACCTCACCAATACAATTATATGACGGTTTTACAAAACCTTCAAGTACAATAATAACGCCCCAAACATCTTTCAGATTACCCAGTAATGAACATCCTGATTTAAAAAATTATTTTCACACATCACCAGAAAAATTTGTTACTTCGTACCCCGTATCTGCACCAAACAGTCTACAAAAGATCCCACTAAAAATGTTTAATAGTAAATTGTATTCTGACCTTCCATTTTTAAATAATTTGGTAAATACACCTTACAATATTATAACACAAACACCAGAACAAATTATTCCATATAAAACACCAATAATTCCAAGTACACTTTTGACATATCCTGGATCAACTAGAACTAAACCAAAATATCACACAACAAATGTACAACCCCATCAACACAATAAAATCATACAAAGCGTTAAGGTGCCCTCTACATATTTTAAACCTGACATCATTTCCGATTCTAAAATTAACTATATATTGCCAAATTCATTTTTACCTATACCATCTGATCAATTAAAAGAGTCTTACATACCAACATTAAATTCACAAAATTTACCTAATCGTGGTGAGAAACCTCAAATATATCCAAACCCAACTTACCAACCTTACAGCATTACTAATATTCCTTATATTCATCCAAATCTTCCAAGACATAAGCCTACAAGGATATCAGACTTATCAGGTTTTCCAACAAGTAATGTAACTCCATATTCTAAACTTTACAATCCTGTTTGTTTTTCTAATATTAATACAAATATCCCAAAGTATAAGTATCCATTGCATAAACCAAACTTATCAATTTCTCCAATAAGTTATCAACCTCCATATTTTAAACCTTACTACCCCTCAAATGTCGATATACCTTTTGTGCATAAAAATGTGGAAAACTACCAGTACCCAAAGATGACCACAGGTGTTCCCACAACGTATCAATCTCCATATTCCAATTTTGACGATGTTAATTATAAATTTCCAAAACAAAGCCAAGATATGCCGAAGCACTACAACCTAGGGACAAAGCCAGATCAATCGGGTTATCCTATGTATAATTTGCAAGACACCGACACCATGACACAGAGCCCTAAACTAAATTTAGACATCAGTCCACAAAAAGAATTGCAGATATCTTCAAATTTATACAAGCCGTCGTACGAATTTCTTAATCCTCGTGAAGATAAAAAATTACAAAACCGATATCCATCAACAACCACAAAAGTACCACACATTCATAGTTCACTAATGACAGATTTCATAAAAAGTCCAAAAGTGGATAATTCACATGTTGTAGCTAGAAATCAATTTGCATCCAGCAAGTACTATAGTCCAAAATACACTACAACTCCTTCTAAATATCCCAATTTACCAGTAAATCCCTATTATCCTAGCCAAGAAATTAAATTACAAGATCATCCAATCCAACAACAAGAATCATCCCAATTTAATAAGCCTAGTTATGGTAGTATTCCAAAATCAAATTTTCCAGGATTCCATAACAAGCCAATGACAAATATGCCTCAGTATCCCGTAGTTACTTCTGCCCCGGCAGTCAATTATTATGCTCGTAATAAAAATATACCGTTCTTAAAACCGACTTTACCAATATACTTAAATGACCCAGACAAAGAAACTAAATCACACGATTATCAAGGCAGCAAAACAATATTACCAGGAGTTAAGAAGCCTTATATTGATTCTTTTGGGCGATTCTCAATTGGATCTTTATATGATCTTACTGAACCGCGTGATGATAGACATACCGGTTACCCAGAAAATTTTCCAAAATATCCATACCCAAGCCAAAATCCAAAATCTAAAACACCTTCCTTGGCTCCATATGCTACGATAAAATCATATAACCCTTGTTTTACTCAAAACCAAACACCATATGCATTTACAAATTATCCAAACCAATATAAATTACAGAATCCATTTATTACAAAGTTTACAAAACCTTATGATACAAATTATTTACGTCCATATTCGCTAACAGATAACACAAGTCCCTATGTAACAGAAAATCAAAAATTACCAAATGCAATAGCCCAAAGTAATGTTTACAATCCTTACATAAACAGCAACTTAAAGCCTGGATTCCCTAATGAAATGCCTAAATTATCAATTGACAATATAAAAGATGTTATAAAAAAGAAACTTGACGAAGCATTACCAAATATGCTACCTGTACAATACTTTGATAACAATTTCAACGATCCAAATTTAAATAGTCATGATACAGTTCAACATAATTTGTGCAATATTACAATTGCAAAATATGATAATAGAAACAGTTATATGATAAAAACCGACAATCCGTATGTCAATTTATTAGTTTGGAAGTCTAAAGTTAAAGTTATTAATCCAAATTTAGTTGTCGATGTAAAAGATTATCCGGCTATAAATGTTGTGCCTATTAAAAACGATCTCATAAGTTCCGAAGACGCCAATATTATTGCACGAAACACTATATCTAGATTATATGGTGAGCCATTAATAGTAAATGGAGAATACTCGGCATCTGATCCATATGGAATAGTCGTTAATGAAGCTAGGAATAAATATAATGTATTATGGCCAGCAATTTGTAACTGTGGATGTATGAAAAGCGGCTGTCAGTGTAGAAATTAATAAACATAGTATGTATTATTAAAGGTATTTTATTTAGCTTACAAACTATATACATAGTTGTTTTGCAACCTCAATCCCATAGCCTTGCGGACAGTGGAAATGTCGGAAAGCCGGGAGGGTTTTAAGTGAATATACTCTCATAATACTCTGAGAGCCTATGTGGCTCATCAGAGTAACTATGGTATGTGGGTCCCACATAACCGGCTAACAGTAATGCATTCCCACTTCGTCAAAAAAATATGTCTATACCGAAAAACTGCCTTACGATATAATCTTGAGCATTGTGATAGTCAAAACTTTATATTTTAGAGATAAAATAATTTAATAATTTCAGAATCTAGCTTCAGAGATAAGTCACAATATATATGGACCTTAAATTTACATTTAAAGGGTGAAGTTTGCCCGGCAATGCAAAGATTATTCTATTCTTAAATTTTTTGTATAAAAACTAAAACAACGATAACGTCGATTAACGAGGGGTCTGACATAAATATTAAGTTTTTTAATTTTTAGAATTAAGTCTTTTATATCTAGATTTTTTACAATTAAATGGGCGAATCTTATCGTGGCAAAGTAAACGTTATGAATTACTATAATATGCTTTTATAATAAAAAAAGTTATTCCTCAACAAAATTGATTAAATGATATAGTCCTAATGAACTATCTAATCTTCAAGTGAACCATATACTAACCTGAAATGAAAGAACAACCATTCTCAAATAATATTAATCTTACAGACACCAATCTAGCCACAAATATTTCAATTTAATTTTAAAAGCCATTAACGTTTATTAAAATTTGTAACAACCGCAACCTTTATTATATTTTTTTTTTATATTTTATGGCATTATTGTAGTTATAAAAAATATGCTTCTGCCAGCGGAATTCCTCGCGTTCATTTTATTGGCCTTTAATAAGGATCTATAATTTTGAAAATATAATATAGGCTTCCTCGGTATTTTGTGCTATCGAACACTGAAATAATTGTTCAAATTGGACCACCGGTTCCAGAGATTAGCGCGTTCCAACAAAGAAACTCTTCAGCTTTATAATATTAGTATAGATGTCTTGCCCGAAGAACCATGTAACCAATATTTTGAATGACGGTAATTTTTTCTAACCGACATTCAATTTCAGACTATTACATCTGTCGTAGACTACACATTTAAAACAAAATTTTCATCTTCTAATGAAATCTAGAATTTTCAAACAAAAACTACAATTTTCTCGCACGACAATTCGTTCTATATTCTATAATTAGCGGACCCGACAGACGTTTTCCTATACAAATGTCTTAAATATATATATTTTTTATTTTGGACAACATTCTGAATCTAAACCATTCTCGAATCCCCTTAAACACGCACAAAAAATTTCATGAAAATCGGTGCAACCCTTTAAGGGGAGTTTACCGACAAACATTTGGACCTAAGAAATATATAATATATACACATCCAATTTTGTACTCAGATGAATGAGGGATCGTTCATCTAAGTACAAAATTGGATTCAAGTTTTCGAAGTCCACGATGCAAGTTAATCTACATAAATAAATGTAAGAAAACCCATGAGTCACAACGACTAAATTATTAAATACTATAAAATATTCTTTAACAACAAACTGTAGCACTTAACCGTAATGATAGCTAAGCATTTTCTATTTAAAACAATTACTCAAATCGTACATTTTATGGAAAACAAGCTAGGGCTGGCGATCTCTCAGTTATAACAAACAAAAATCCGTGATAAATGTTTGTTGTCGGTAATCTCCGAAACGGTTGGACTAATTTTGACGGGACGTTTTCTGACAAAGAGGCGTAACATTTTTTTGGTAAAATAAGTAGGGTTCCGCATAAAAATTGTAAAAACTCTTTAATTCTATCGATCAGTGTTACTATCAAATATCACTTTATCAAGAAAAATATTTTTTAAATAAAATAAACTCGAATGAAATCGCAGGGCCTCGCTAATATAATATAAACGCGTAGACCACACAGGAATTGACGACCAATCGTATTATCACAAAAACCTTTAGATCAACGGATCTGTCAAAACAGAAACCGAAATATATAGATTGATAGTGCATAGGGATGTTCTATTGAGCTATCTATCGAGTCTCCTGATCATCTGTCAATGTCGGTCAAAAGACCCCATGTGACAACCCTAGTGCTAAAGTTGAAAACTATAATCTACTTTCAATAAACGTCACGACATGACGATAATAATATGTAAATAACAGTCCACGAAGCGCCTTTTCAAATAAATACCCCTTTTCATAAGATATTCATCGTATTTTTATTGAAATATGCTTCATGCACGACCTGTACTGCAATTTAGAATTAAGTTTTGAATCGTATTAAGGTCGTCGAGTAATTCTCAATTCTACAACTTTAACCATAGACTAAATATATTTTAAACAGACCATAGATTATAAACGCGTTTTTATTCGTTTCAGTTATAAAACACAATGTGTTCAAATGTTGGAAGTAATTTTTAAACTACTTTTAATTATAGTTTGGAAATATAACTCTACTGTACTATAGTTTGCTGATAACATTTTAGGAGAAATAACGTTTTAGAATTGAACTGATGGAGCCAGTAACGGATTTTCGACTTCTTCATATGTATTAATATAAATTTGAATGAGTGTGTATACAAGAAAGCTTTCTACTGTGGTATGTATACTAAATCAAATCTCACACAGCGCAGAATATTGTTATAGGACCCAAAGTTCTCGCTTCATGTCTTAATATATAAATTTTTTAATAAGACAATTTCTTTTTCACTAAACCAGCATCGCTTTTGTGTCGAGATCCTATTTCTCACGTACAACCAATAAGGAAGACGAGAATTCTCACCCAACGGCCATAGACAATAAATGAATTCCCGTTAAGTCACCCGAAAACGGCGGAAATGTAGTAAATTGGCAACACTGCGCTCGGCTCGGTAGTTATTTGCCCAGTTGCAGGCGGTGTGGTCGCGTCAAATTGCGTTATTCACAGCTCACAAAGTTTAAACTTAATAAAATTACTATAATTTTTATTGAGTAACGAAAACCATTTTATAAAATCGTCTTGCTTCTCCGTTTGTACGTCACATATCCGTAATCCCGGAAACGATGTAACATGCAAATTTGAGATTTTGCAAACATAGAACAATATTTAAATTCTGCTTCGGTATAGATTTATTTAACGATAATCGCAATATTGCTTTTCTGTGATCTTGTTAGCTATACATCTATACATAGTAAGAAATAAAATTGTGTTTGCGAGTAATATTAAAAAAAAACTCGCTTTTTACTACATGCGTATGAATGTGTACGTAGTACATATACAGAATAACTTTTTTTTAATTTTTGCCTGTCTATCTGTTTGTTCTGGCTTGTCTCTGAAACGACTGGACCATTTTAACGGCACTTGCACTGGCAGATATGACGTAATATAGAGGAACTATTTATAAGAGGTGAATAATCATCATATTTATACGTCAGGTCATTAAGACATTTTCTAGTATAAAGCGTGTGGTAAAATATAAATTCGATCACAGTCACAAACAATCGTTTATAGTTGGCAACATCGTAAA
The DNA here is from genome assembly GCA_025727935.1 of Hebomoia glaucippe. Classification (NCBI taxonomy): domain Eukaryota; kingdom Metazoa; phylum Arthropoda; class Insecta; order Lepidoptera; family Pieridae; genus Hebomoia; species Hebomoia glaucippe. The sequence goes on along the minus strand of JAOSYY010026362.1, from coordinate 25,248 downwards.
GTGCAGTAATCCACGATTCCATTTCAGTCTATGAATTTCTGAAAGCTCAAAATAAATAGAACGATAGTGCATTGAATTATTAATGATGCCTATCTGACCACAAACTGTTCACCATCACTGCAAAGTTATCTACTAATGTCAATACGGAATATTGAATCATTATTTTAACATTAGTTAAATATACCATTATCCCTCGTTAAGTCATCGGGGACTTCCCGAAAGTATTCCTTAGAGAATTGACGGCGGGTAAATTTTTAGCCAAAATTGAAATCACGGAAACGGTTTGTCCCTTGACGTTAAGTAGTCTTATAAGATATAGAAATACATTTGAAATATTTTTAACTCGAGTGTTTAAAATCGGTAAACGCTAAAACATTGCTAAATAGCAACCTATGCTTCATTATATCAGTATCGTCTTTTTATAAGTAAGTAGACTAGATACAAGGTCCTTGAGGTAGACGAAACAGTTTGTCAGGTATTAAAATTAGATTTGAAGTTTAAACCAGGCACGGGGTTCAGTTAAGTCACGTTAATATATAAGTTGAAAAACAACAGTGTCTGTATGTAAATACAGTATCGTAGTAATCAATATATTTTAGCCTTTATATTTATTTAGTATTATCTACGAAACGGCTGCACGCATTTTGACGTAATTTAACTGACACATATTTGATGTTATAAGGAGCAACTAGATTTATATGAAAATGAATTATTGTCCCTACTGAGCCGAAAATATGAACAAAACATTTTTATGCGAATTGTTTGACGTTAAAATTATTTAATATATAAAATATAACACAGATGAAACCGCGGGCTATTGATAGTAATATTGTAAAATATATTTAAATTCGATCCGGATCACGTACCAGTTCATAGATGGAAGGGTCGTGAAGCACTATGCGCGTTTCGAATTCAGACTGTGATAATCCATACACATAAAATAAATAGGTCGACAGCATATGATTAAATAGTGTTACATGCCTGAAAAACTTATTTAAAGCGAGTCTTAGCTCGCCTGTAGATGACTGATATAAAAAAAAAAACATGTATAAGATATTAAGTGTGAATACAACAATTATATATTTCAGAAAAAAACTTATATTTGGCAAGATACATATTGATTGGCATATTACAGGTTAGTGCCTTTTAATGTAATGAAAGGCAAGTTAACAAGCTTATTAATGAAGAATTATGCTTCGTTATAAATCTTATTGCGTGCCAACATCAAATAAACCTTTAAGTGTGATTCTAAACATAAATTCTTAACTTTAATTGGAACAACAAAGGCGTAGTCTAAAAATAAATGACAAATTACGTGGGATTTTTAAGGTTTACAATAATTTAACGAGCTTTTATTAGCTTCATTCGCAACTGATGTAATTATTTTGAATGTAAATTTTAAGTGCTTGCCGTCTCACATGTTTTTATGTAATATATATTTAGTTCGAATGTCAATATTCTAATTTAATTTTTTTATATTTTATCGATAGACAAGGTACGGTTTAATCTAAAGTACGTCAGCTACATGAAAACCTTAAGTATTCAAGCTGTCGACCTATTTACTTTTACTTCGAGCATCCGAAAATTGATCGATTGAAATCGAAACGCGCCAATACAGCACTTCAAGACCTTTTCGTGTATGGAATTAGTTTTATAGCTTATCTGATGTAGACAAGAACAAGTGTTTTTAACTAAATACGTGATGTATGCCTGCTCACTTCAAATGGCATACGTTAAGGAGGGATATTTATTACATTAACAAACGCTTATATTTGAAAAGATTGTGTATTGTCAAAAGTGTTTCAGCTTCTAAATTATCCATGTTCAAAATGCCATAGATCCATGTGTTAAATCCATAATTAATGAATACTAGTTAATTTATAGACAAACTACGAAAACTTTACAACAACCTGTGTTCATCCTTATTTCCATAGAGCTGCAAAATAGTTTTTTTTATTGGTCATAGACATATAAAACCTTTTCTTCATGAAATACAGTTTTTAATACGTAAAAGTATTTCAACTATTGTACCCACAGAAGGGTTTCAAAGGAATTTAAACATGTTCTAATTAAAATTACCTACCTTTAGTAAGAAAGGTATGAGAATGGGGTTGCCACTTTAAATAAATATTGAATACTGACCTTCTATGTACCTACCAGCTCCGAATTATATGTATACAACTAGCTGAAGTGTTAGATTTTGTATGCATAAAATTTCGAATAGATTAATTTTTAATTCTTCTAACACTCCATGTTTTATTAATATTACGATTTAATTTCTTATCGTAAAATTTCACATGATGGTTTTGCTAACACTAAGATTCACTTGTACCATAAATAAGAATATTTATATCTGGAATTAAAGGAACAGATAACCTTCAAACTTAATTATTGTGGCAAAAGGTGTGTTATGTCCTACTCAAAGTTACATGAATCTATATATAAAATAAAATTACTATTATTGTTCCAAAGTTTCCTGCTTGATATTGCAGATCAGATTAATAAACTTATAACTTTGATATTCACGACAATGTTTATTATAGCTCAAACTTAAAAGTATACTAAATATAGCAAGGGTTATTAGGATTTTCTCGAGATATAGAGAGTGGATAATGATAACGTAGTTCTATGTAAAAACTATCCAAATAAAAATATTTATTCAATGTTAACTCGTGTAGATACTCAAAAATCAAAATATTTTTGTCACGCCAGTATTAATTAATTCTTTGAGATATTTCGATGGTAATTCATAATCATAAGGACACTACGTTTTTTCATAACCTAACACTTCGGTATTATCCAGTAATGTGTAATATTTCACAACTACGTATTATCCATATAGATGGACCTGACCAATAAATTTTGTGACACTACTAAATTTTATTAATTTGTAATTTTATATAGAACAGAATAATACTCATAATTGATGTCTATAAAAATATCACTTGGCCATCTTAAATATTGGTTATATGTTACTTTTGTTAGTAATCGATGATTAACACATTTTAAGTCAATAATTAATTAATAATAATGAAAAAATCATTACATAACTTACCAAAGATAGAACGGCTCACAACCCATTTCACATAAGACGAATACACCAAAAAAGTCACAATTTTCACACAAAAATCACAGAAAAATGTTATTTCTTCAAATGTGCTATGAAAATGGTGTTTTTTGTTCTATTTTCGACATTTTCCGTCAACGTTCATCCACTACGAAGCAACCGCTGGTACTAAAGATTCCGTGTTTCCCGATAGTGATGTGAATTCGGGGGTAAGTTATCGATAAAATACTTTATTCATTTTATAGAAAAAGAACTAACAGATCTTAATTATTATTAACATAAAATAGTTTTGCTGCAACGTCAAATTCAAGGTATATTTCATCGCATTGTGTAGTGCAAAGGTTTTTGAAATCGAGAAAACATATTATCATGAATTAAGCTATTAGTTTTAGGATAATAAAATTACTAGGTCTGTAATATGTTAAATTCGTACTTTATATTTCAAACTTTTATTTCTGAAGTTCTAAGACAACGAACAGATGGACAGTCAAGATAATTTAATAAATTATTCCTCAATACGTAATAAATAACTCGATTGTATATAAATTATATTGTGTTATATTAAGTAACACAATTATTTGAACGGTGAACCCCACGACTCGATTTTATTTTTGACCACTTCGATAACTATACAATATTTAAATAAATATATTACTTAATGCCTCCTAATGTTTAGATTAACAAAAAGATCTTAATAGAAAATATCGATAAGTCTATCGATTGTACCTGCTTCACTACAACCCATCCCGGTAGCGACGCACGTTCAATATTCACCCCGGCGAGTGTGTGAACGAGATGGCAGATATCTGACATATATTAGAAAGAGATAGACTCTTACCATGAAAGCCTTAGCATATAACATGAAAATCGTATTTATAATTGTTTATTTTTACGGACGTTTTAAATTTTACATTATACAGAATACAGTGTTCGAAAGCGAATTTTTATCATTATAAATATCTCATCAAAATCCATTCAGTAGCTGAAATAGTTGGAGAGATTACAGCAAAACATGAATTATATGAAAGAAATATACATTATAGTACTACCGTTTAAGCTGTATAAAACGATCCCTTTTGAAATGTCACGTAAAACAATTGCGTATTCCACCCTAGGTAATTAAAATAAAATAAAACTCACGCTTTAGCTTCTGGCTCCATCATCAGATCAACTTCAAGATACCAAAATATAATAATATAAAGCAATAAATTTGTTTCAATTTTATATCTATATATATATTTCTTTACTTTTGGAATATTTCAATAAAAGCTTGTTTTTAAGGACTTTTTGTTTTAATTTATAATAATTTAAATTACAGTTCAAATGTCCATGTAAATTCATTTATATATATATATATATATATATATATATATATATATATTTTTTTGGTGTAATTAAAATTCTTATTTGTAATATATAATGAACACAAGTAAAACCACAAGGCAGTGCTACTTTATTTATAAGGTGACCATAAACAATAAAATTAATATGAGTAACAAAACTGAACCTCTCAACAAATTGTGATATTAGGTAACTTTCAGCAAATTATATAAAATGTATAAACTACTATATAAAATATAGATAATGTATTAAAACAAAACGCTCTTTAATTTATGCTCCAACAGTTCAAGTCCAATATGTACAACAAATTATAGTATACTCATCTAAACATACAACTATGTACAAATTAAATAAATATGGAACAAGAATGAAAGCTAGGTAATAAAAGAGGTTTAAATAAATTACATTGTAAACGTATACTTGCTTTACGGTGTTAGTGCGGATAAACATACAAAACCTGGCAGAACCTTTGTTTTATGTATATATTATTATTTAGAGATACCATTGAGTCGTGACGTCATCGTTTCAAAGTTACTCTAAATGTCAGATCATTTAATTAGCATGTACAGTCAGTCAGAAATGTCAAGAATATGATGGGGTCGGGACCCTTTTCACCCTTGTCTGATATGTACAGTCGAGCACACATGTGACTCAATATTTATTGTAGGTATATTTGCTTAGATATATTTCAAATAACAAAGTGAGAAAATAATAGGTATTACGAACAATCATAGCGGTGACGTAATGCCAGACTAAATATACATATGAATTCTATGTGAATTTAAAAACAATTTTAAAATTATGTCCAGATAACCAACCTTCAAACATCAATCAAGTTTTTAAGTTAAGCGCATATCGTCTTCAGTATACAATTTATTAAAAACCTGAAGTTAAAATTTATTTATATAGTTTATAATTAAACAAAAAGAAAACACCATGATACTTTGGTAATATTTATGTGATTTTTTTATTACCTTATTAAAGTATCATTGTGATTGATTGGTCTTACTAAATGACATGTGATTTAAGGCAGAAAATCTTTTAGATTTCAACGTTTGTTCGCGAATATACTTGTCCACAGGATTGAATCTTAATACCAGTAATACCATTACGTTTAGGGCGCGATGTTTTGAATTTGAAAAAACATGGCGCCCGCTGTGATTCACATTTCACTGAGCTATTGTTTTTTGAAATCATTGATTGTGGTGAGAAATGAGAAATGAATAAACTATAAAGCCCATTATGAAGTTTTATGTGAGCTTATAACTGGGCATTTTCTTTTTTAAATCTAATTTAAACACTGCGTCATAATATCGATATAACTATGTAACACGTAAACGTAATATTAATTTCTCAGACTATGTATATTATTATAAAGCGTTGTTCTCGCTACTAAGCAGATAAACGTTATACATATGTTCGATGGACGTCGGGGCACAGTAGCAAGTGTTATAGATACAAAAATAACAGATGTAAAGTTTTAAAAATCCATTAAAAGATTTACCAGTATATCCAATTTGTTATAATTGGTTTAAATTTTTTGAGACCCCTTACATTTCATAGGGGCATATACTAATGAGATCTAATAGATTGCATAGGGGCCACGCTTTTTCTAATACCAGCTTTGCTCACGGTTTGACCCCCATTCTCTTCAAATTTTTTATACTGTTCCTATCTTAATGTCACATGTTCGCCACAGTAGTCGATAACAGGTTCTAAGCGCCAATCTGTCTTTGAATAAAATTTATTAATTTCTGCTTAACAAATTAGGATAGAATTTAGCATGTCTTTAAAAGATAAAGAAACTTGCATTTGATATGTGGCAATATTAAAAATTTCATGGGAAAATTTTTTTGATTTCTAAATATTTACAATGCCATTTTATGTTTCAATTATTAAAGCAAACATATCTATTAGGAAGTGAAATAAAACATAAAACTGTTTAAAAAATATAATTATCCTCCGTGAAGTGTTGATATAAACATAACTGTGTCATTCTCCTGTATCACATAGTCTAGTTCTCCAAACAGCTCCCAGTCCGCATCATTTATTAGAACTAGAATGCCTGGCCTCACTGATTCACCCTGTAGATAAATTGTTTACTATTATTTAATTTTTAATATAGTAATAAGTTTTATATTTTAAAAAGTTAAAGCAAATAAAAAAAATATTCCTGTATATATATATTAATATGTAAAACTTTATTTCATACATCCATAAACAATTCCAACATTTTTTATAAAATTTGCATACATGAAAACCTCAAATAAGAATAAAAGAAGTTTTTATGTTAAGTACTTAATATTGTGTATAAATAAAATTAAAAAGTAAATAATTTATTAGAACTGACTAAATTTGGTCATTCTATTCTCATACTTCACAGATTCATTAATACATTGAAGTGATAAGTTAGTAAGAGTTGTAGGTAAACCTGTACAAATAACTCTGGCCTCTCCCTTAATAAATTTTCTTTCAACCACACAAGCAGTTCTCGTATTGTCCACTCTTCATTCTGACAATCAGGAAAATACTTTCTAAGAGGTGGCAATTCAACTTCACGTTTTTTTACTTTATCAAATAATAACTCTGCACCACCTCCAAACTGAAGCTGTATCTTTAATGTAGTCATTGTTCTAAAACATAAAATAGTTAAAAAAAACTCATCCTCTCATTTTTATTTCTGCCTCATCCAGTCGAGTCCGAGATAATAAATTATATAAATGTTAATGGAACTAAATATAGTTCAATCTGTCAATTATATATTAATTAGGATTAATTTCCAAGACATGTGTTTTTTGCAAGGATAGTTATATTTGGAAGCAGGTAATGTTTTAATGTCCCATGATAAGATATGTAATTTGTGTGTATAAACTCATCATAAAAAAAATAACAATTACATGGCAGTTTGTTTATAGAGCCATACGCATAGGAGATATAGACTGGTAGACAGGTCATCTAGTACAATATTGTTTTTAAGAAATATGAAGAATATTCATTCACTTTCATTGCCTTTAAAGAAAACATGATTGACAAATGGAAATTCGGAATGTACGTTGAATGCTATTATACTACCTAAAAAACAAACCTCAATAGCTGACTTCTAAGAGCCTTTAATTCTATTTTATTTACTTGTGATAAAGTCTCTTCTCTTGCGATTTTCTATATATAATTGTGTTAAAATTGAAAATATTGTCATACTAACGAGGTTAAGTTTGTTTTTGTGTCAAAGTCAGCTATATGACATCTGAGTGAACTGACAAAATTTAAATACAGCTTATACAAAAATGTTTAGAAATACACGACTTATTTACAGATGCAGTCAATTTCCTTTAAGTATAATGGTAATTCTGGCACTTTCCGTTTTGTACGTATTGTTTCGCTTTTGAACAATTGAATTTTTATATATTTTTATAATAAAAAAATGAGAATGGAAGAATCATAAATAAATAGTCACAATTCCTTAATAAAACTTTATTATCACGAATGCAGATTTGGGTGCGCATCGACAGCGGCTCTGATGTCAGATGGTAACGACGACAGCTTGCTACTGATAAAGAACCTTAATGTATCCCGCAGTGCAGTCGGGAAATACTGAGCATCTATCTGAGACGCAAGTATATTGTAACAAGGCGGTACACTCCAGCGGACCTTGAAGTTCTTATTTTCTGACTGCAAATACAAATAACAATTATTTACACAAGTATAATAGTAACACATTACAAATATTCAATAAAGATATAATTATGTGCGTACAAATTTAGGGCGGGTCGTGAGTTACTGATTACAACAGAAAATTGTCTTTCAAAACTTATATGATAGTAAATATAAGTATCATCAGGATTTTCACTACCACCTTGATTAATTGCAGAGCTTCTAGTACAGTGTTGGCCAGCAACCACTGCTGTTTTGCTCGCTTAACAAGCATCGGATAAAGGTCCCGCGCGACGTCACCGGCTACTGAGCTCTGCTTAGACAAGCCGGAGACACAACACAACGCTTCCACGTATGCTTGAATCAAGCTCTCTTGGTCATGTATTGTCTAGAAATTAAATGTAACT
>JAOSYY010026362.1:6145-16682 GCA_025727935.1 Hebomoia glaucippe | reverse complement strand
TTAATTTTTTACACTTATTAAGAAAAAGCACAATTGAAGTATTTATAGACGATAAGACTAAAATTTAGATCACTTTTTAATGTATTTGTCAAATTAAAATTTAACATAATTAGAGAAATGTTAAAATTGAATTTTCATGTCTCCGAGAGATATAAAGTTTAGTCTCTTATGAACGGATTGAAATAATGTTTAGAAGAAACAAATGAACAAAAATGTTGCGTTCTGTTTACAGGTGAATTGAAATTAAGTTTATATGTGAATGTATAATTTATTTTTAAATAAAGGTTAGCATCAAAAGTGGGAACACTTTTTATAAAAAGGGCCGTAGGAAACTAAGTTTTTTTAAATATGTATCATTGGGGGAAAATATTACGACAGTTCATGTCGTAGTAATAACCATGAACATTTGCAAGACTGGAAGTATTAGACGTGGAAGTAACCCGATTTTTTTTTAAGTTCACCAAGTGATATTGCAGAATTTTTAATAGAAACGACTTACATTCATCTTCGCTGCCTTCCCCATCACTGAGTTCAGCGGAAGGACCAAGTTTATCTTTTATAGTTTTTTTATTTGTCGCTCCACCAAGGCTGTTACCTGTAACAATAAATGATTTTATAAAAAGGTGCCTTCCGATCTTGCCTACGTTCATGCATAGAATTCTATTTCTAAATGAAAACAGTTACCATTCGAATTGAATATTGAATTGGAATTTGCACAAAATTTTCATCACAAGTCTCTAGTATTTCATGCTTTATCAATATTTATCTATAAAGAATGTAAATGGACTTACCAGCCAGAACAACTCTGCTAAGTCTATCTGCACAATCTGGTAACGCGCTCAGCGCGTCTACAACCTCCATACAAGCTGAACTGCCTATTTCATTATGACTGATGTCAAGCGACTGAAAAAATACAAACGTAATTATTCTGTTCATTTGTAACTAACATACAAAGTCATCACATCTGGAAAGATAATAAAACTACTAATCTGATAACAAATATGTATATTATATAGACAATGGATGGTATTGATTGTGCTACACTGCAATATTATAATTAAAAAATTATATGATTACAAGTAAAGCACGCTTGCTTTGGTACTAACTTACTTATGCAAAGTACAATAATTTTATGCCAATATTTTTTCATAAGGCAACACAGAAGCTCTCCAAGAACACTTGCATGATACAATCGAAATAGAAGAATAATCTGCTGTTAGAGAGATAAGATAATAGTCATACCTCCAGTGGAACTAAGTTATCCTTGAGGCCTTTAGCAAGAGCTCGAGCACCTTTACTCTTTAGAAGGCAGTCACCAAAGTTTATAGATTTCAGATTTTTTAGTCTGCAACAGCAACAGTATTTCGATGACATGAAGAACTATTATATAATACTATTGAGTCTTTAGTTTATTAAAACACGCTTACTTTGGTAATGCTGTAGCGATAGCTGCTGCACCTTTTGGTCCAATTGTGTTGTCATTTAGGTTGAGACATGAAAGTCCCGGGTTCTGTGTAAATGCATTGGAGAGGGCAGATATACCAGCATGGTATATACCATTCTGGGGCATTGCTAACTCTTCCAGTGTACCCATGTTCTGGAAATTATGTATATGTATTAATGTCTTAAGTCAGTCAAACCTATAAACATAAATTTCTCCCCTTGTCATCATTGTGTTCAACCATTCACTAGCTACAGCACTGGTATTTTTTAGTTCCTAGATTTGCCTGGCATATTTTATTTACAATTTTTCAGCATTGAGGCCAGACAAAACAACTAATAGTGGCATAAAACAGTCTATAAATAAGATTCACCTGAAAAACTCCAGCTAAGGCAATAGCTCCATCATTCTCAAGCCTATTTCTGCCAGCTATAAAAATCTTTAAGTTCTTAGGACTGGCCGATAGTGCTTTAGCTAACAATCTACCACCAGTTATACCCAGTCCATTGTTGTTTAGACGTAGTTCCTGTAGATATAAGAATAAATTGGATTAGACATAAAGATAATTTATAGGAATGGTGGTCACTTTATAGATATATCATTTCTTTGTTATAACTAAATAATTTTTATGATACTATTATATGAACGTAAATTAATTTAAAACAGATATTTTTGCATAAAGGCAAACACTACATATATGGGCTTTATTCAAAGAAAATATGTTGCATTGCACCTCCCAAATTAAAAATTGTCCCTTCAAAAAGTCAAATTGGTAGCAGTGTTCCTAATATTACAACATATATTATTATAACATACCTGTAATTGGGAACAGACATCGCTTTGCAATAACTTAGCAAGACCCTCAACACCAATTGGTCCAAAAGCATTATCGCTTAGATCAAGTGAGTTTAACCTAGCTCCTGCTTGGATCATACCATCTCCCAGGGCACTCTAAAATATACAAAAACTAGATATATACTTTCATATTAATTAGTGCTATTGATAATAATTTAAAGTATGTGCTCTGTACATTTAATGGCTAAATATATAATACATATATTGTAAATACAGAGTAAACAGAAGAATTATTATTGCTAAGTAACTGTGTCCTGTGGTTTCAGCCATGTCATAACATATTTTTTAAAATTTCCTAGATCACATTCTATGGCCACATTTGACTTAATGGTAAGTGAAAATGTAGCCTATAAGGTAGCACGCTTATCTATGAGCCTATTCATTCTCCATTCAAATCATGTGGGAAATTGTATTCTCGCCGAAAGACAGATACCGGCAATGCATTCCAGTCCCTTCATGCTAATTGGATATATAATGAGGAAATTATTTGTGTTCACAAGTGTTATTGATAGCCTATATTTTACTGTGCAGTTCCATTGAAATCTGTTCAGTAGCTTCCGCATGACATGTTTAGTACATATTTAACTTACTAAAGCTGGAGGTATCTCTGTTTTCATTCTCCCAGTAAACATATCAGAAAACCGTGCCGTTTTCAGCTCTGGATGATTTTCTAGAGCTTTAGCAATAGTTTTAGCTGCCTCCACACCCAGAGTATTTCCTGTGAGTGTGAGGTACTGCAGATCTGGGCAGGCATTGATAGCGTCGACAATCGGCTTCGCTGTACAATGTAAAGAAAATAAAAGTTATCATAGCTAATGAATGCAATAGAACTCTTGATTTGTAATGTTTATTAGTATCATCAGACATTTACATAACAACATTTGTTTATTATTGATTACACATTACATTATAACGAAGGGGATAATTATAGACGCATAATAACTGAGTCACTTAGGTTTAGAGGTTATGTGTAATACAATAACTATATAAACTAAGTTACACATGAGATACAAGTCAACTTCGTTTTACTATGTATTTCTAAATAATTATATATGATTCATACAAAATAACAATTAATAGTAACATTACAAACCATCATCTGCCGTATCTAACTTTAGCGAGCGTCCAGAAAAATCTACACCACTCACAGTTCTTCCTGGATCATTCAACGCTGAAGTAATCGAGTTTAGATCGAAAGCGTTCATTTTCGTATATAATAAAGTTTTAACTAAAACGATTTAAATACGCAAAAACACGATAAATAATAAAATACAACGGATTTTTTTAAACTTCAGTTTGTGACACTTGTTTTTGTGTCATTGTCAAATTCCACAGTTCATGATTTAAACATTATTATTTGTGACAATCGATGTCTCATGATACAGGTATAGAAATAGTTGTTAAATACATGATATGAGAATTATAAGAAAAATGATATATTTATACAATTACACTTATATCAAAGTAAATGAAAGAGAAGTATAGCATATTATAGCAATTTATCAACAACAACTGACCAGATGTGTACACGTTAAAAATGTATTGTACCATATAACAATTCAGTTAACAGACTATTTCAACTGAAAGCTAAAAGTATGATGTACATAATATTCATGTATTAATAGAATATTCAGTCCTTTATAGACCTAAGACTATTCATTCTAAGGATAATGCAGCCTATCTCTTACAACCGGAACCGTAATTGTCGATATTGGTTGACCTTAAATCACAAGTTTAATATCGCTTTGAATTGAAAGGACCTTGAAAAAGTAATGACAAAGAAATTAGATTATGATATTCTTAAGTGAAATTTTTTATAATAATTTATGCAATGATATAAAATGGAAATGTCTGTTTGTTATGTTAAAATAATATTAGGCTACTAGAACTAAATGTTATGCATAATACTTTGTTCTAGTGCATATTCATACAAATTTGAAGAGACTCATAACATATTAAGATTATTTCTTTATAAACATATAACATAATTAGACAAAATGGAAATGATCACCAAAACCCATCGGGTAAGCGTTCTTCGACTAGACTAATAGATCTGACAAAATTAGAATAATAAATATTATTTCATGGATAAATTAGCCATTGCTAAAATGCGAGTGAAAACGCAGGGCACTGCTAGATAATAGTAAAAACAACACAGCCTTAATATCCATATCCACTTGAGTTAATCACATCACCGTCAACAGTCAAGATTTCATGTTGTCAATTGTCAGTTACCTGATAACTTTATAAGTCGTACGACGTATGTACGACATTTCTATTAAAAAAACTACGTTTAATTTTAATAGTGTGCAACAGTCCTATAAACCTACGTGACTTCACGTTGTTTAGCTATGGCCGGTATGTAGTTTGCAATTTTGATTTTAGGTCTAATGTGTACATTGCAAAAATCTTGCAGCTTCCTTTAGATGTAAATCTTAAATCTTATCATTTCACATTCGCAGATATATTTCCTGTTTATCATTAATTTTTATCGCACTTAACCTATCAAGTGATAATGTAACTTTCTGGATAGGTATTTATTAATTATTTAACCTTTGATCGTCAACTTCATACGAAATAATTTGGAGGTCACATGTTAAATTATTCAAATTTCTTCATAGTTTAATAGTATAATTATTCTATTACCTTGGATGTGTATTTACCCGTTGTAATCAGTAATTAAACTAACAAAAAAATTTATGGCACCAGAGTTGTAGCTTAAATAACAATATTATAAAGAAAAGTAATGGAATGTCCAATAGTTGAAGTTGTAAGATAATTCGATAATTACTTGCATTTGTAAAACAGTATTAATTATTTGGTATTTTTTTATAGTACGAAACTATTTACACTTCTAAATATAAATTTCTAATTACACTTAATTTCATCACTACACTCGCAAAATATTATAATAATTCATTACGTAAATTTCGCTGCACAGATATTTATTGGATATACAAAATATTATTTATGTACAGATATTGTAGTGTAAATGCAATATATTTACTTTGTTACTCCTGATATTTTGAAGCCTTTAACTTATTGATTTTCTAAAATGAAAACTTCAATTTAGAAAGCCTTGGGAAGAAATGTAGATATAGTTGTCAAATATATTTTAAGTCACAAAATATATTAAAAATTATACTATATTATGTTAAAAAATACATAGCAATGTCATAATATATAACGTTTATTAAATGAAACTAACTTTTGACTAATTAACATTTACAATTTACTATAATTTCCGATTTTCCCGTTAGAATTTCAAGCAAGTTTTTTGCTGTGCTTTGGTAAACAAGTTTTAGTCTCGCCAAAAATGTATTCTAAATCAGTAGATTGAATTATTTTATAGATAATAATTACGTAAAAAATAATCTGTTATTAATGAAGTGTATGTTCCAGCAAATAACCCATACAACAACCTGTTGAAGACTTTGGAGTTAAATGGAAAGATATATAGATACTATGATATCAGTCAGCTCGGAGAAAAATATGGTGAGTTGAAATGTCTACAAGATTTTTTTCTTTTATAATTTGGTTTACTTTGCTATTCAATAATAAATATGTCTTTTTAGAACGGCTTCCGTTCAGTGTCCGTGTACTTCTGGAGTCGTGCGTGCGCAACTGTGACAACTTCCAGGTGTTGCAGAAAGATGTCGAAAATGTGCTGGACTGGCAGAACAATCAGCTAAAAGATGATGTTGAAGTGGCTTTCAAACCGGCTAGGGTTATCTTACAGGTTAACATTCAAATATTGACATAAACATCTGATGGAATATTACAATGTATACAAGAACCATAATAAAAGAGGCATCGATGCAGGAATTTGTGTTTCTTGAAAATTAATTTAAGCTTTTTCATGCAAATCACATATAAGAAATTATATAAATCAGATGAATTATTTTTATTTAAATTAAAATATAAATATGTTATTGGATTTGTAGCGTAATCGGAAGATCCTTAATCGTTATAACATCAATGACTGATAGTCACTTCATAATTCAGATGTTATTGACTGACAATTTTTTTTTTATTTTATACAATTGTAATACTATGTATACAGACACTTCCATTGTATGTATAGAACTCAGAGAAAGAATTAGGGTCAGTAAAGACACACATCTTAACTTTAACAGGATCTGACTGGTGTACCAGCTGTAGTTGACTTTGCGGCAATGCGTGCTGCAGTAAAGGATCTGGGTGGGGACCCAGATAAAATTAACCCGATATGTCCAGCTGACTTGGTCATAGACCACTCTGTCCAGGTTGACTTTTCAAGAGCGTAAGTTGTACTTATCACATATGAATTAATCAAATCAGCAAAAAAATACAGTATTCTAATCTAAACTACATACATATCCAATATTACAATTGATGCGGAGGTTGTGATTGTTTGTTACAAATGATACTAATAAAAGCCTATTATTTTTTTTAATAAACACAATCACTACAGATTATAAAAGAAATGAAATTTGAAAAAAGAACATATTTTAAATAGAAGAACCTAATACTGAAAATAGTTTTCTTTTACAGAGGTTAACATTGTCTGGGATGTTAGTTAAATATTTTAATGCTAACAATTTTTTGTATTTTCAGCCCAGACGCCTTAAATAAGAACCAAGAATTAGAGTTTGAAAGGAACAAGGAGAGATTTCAGTTTTTAAAGGTGAAATCTGATTTTTTTAATAATAAAATATACATATTCAGTTACCAATTTCCTTATGTGACAATAATTAAAATTACCTCAATTTGTAGTGTAATTGTGAAAAAATTGTTATTTAGTACAAGTAAAAATAAACTTATATGTCTGTTTCTGTGCTTCTTGACATAACAAATTTTGTTACAGTTAACACTAGTATGTTATAAACAATTGTTTGTTTTTAGTGGGGAGCCCAAGCCTTCAATAACATGCTGATAGTGCCTCCTGGATCTGGAATTGTTCATCAGGTTTGTATATTTTGTGATATATCATAAAAATTGGATCAATACATGATCCGACTGTACTAAATTATTAATGTGAGAGCAGCAAGTGTTCATCCATAAGTCTTTTTAAAACAAAAGAAAAACGCTCGAGTAAGATTTGACATATGACTATGGGCACTGTATCTTCTAAATGTATCGACTGATTTTAATGTGGCTTTGTGGTTTAGAGTGAACACAATTGTTCTCAGTTATGTTTTGTGTTGGGGATTATGTTTTAATTTGTAAATATATAATTAAGTAATCAATATATTTTTTCATTTTGCTTTTCAGGTTAATTTGGAGTATTTGGCTCGAGTGGTATTCACGGATGACTTGTTGTACCCTGACTCGGTGGTGGGAACAGACAGTCATACCACCATGATCAACGGGTTGGGTGTGGTCGGCTGGGGGGCGGGAGGTAAGTTATACCCACAGAAAAACTCCATTTGACGATTCAGCTTCAGGATTATAAAGCAAGCGTTTAATGTAATTTTGAAAAATTCTATAGTTATATTATAGCTTCGGTTTCCCTCGAGCTACAAAATTGAATGACCATTTTAGAATCTTGAAGTTTCATTTTCGCCAAAAAGGAAACCAATATCAAACTCGTGAGTTTTATTTATCCCTTGCCCAAAATTCATCAAAGTCAGTTTAGTTATTTAAAGGGAAAGCAAAACATACTCACTGTCGTAGTTATTACATTAAAAAATAAAAGTTATGACGATGCTTTCAGGAATCGAAGCGGAGGCTGTGATGCTTGGTCAGGCCATCAGCATGTTGTTGCCAAAGGTCGTGGGGTACAAGTTGGTGGGTGAATTGAACCCAATGGTGACTTCCACTGATCTGGTCCTGACCATCACTAAGGTAGGGTTATCTGCATATTTGTAAACGGCGGGAATATGTTAATAAATTAGAATATAGATATATCTTAGTTAATATTATAAAAGTGAAACTTTATTAGATGTTTGTTACTCTTTCGCGCAAAGACTACTGAACAGATGCTAAGCAAACTATAGAATTTATAAACATATTGTGACACAGGTGAAACCACGAAGTCCCGCTAGTATTGTAATATATATTAAATGAATCAGATGAAAATAAACTAACATTTAATTAAGTATTAGTCAACGCGGCTAAATTATGTCACAATAAGATTTTATCTCAAAATATTTATTAACTTATCTGTGCTACGTGCCAATATAAAAAATTGTCATAATAAATTTGCCACTGAATCGCAAATTTCAAAGATTAACCTTATTTAAATTAACATTAAAAATTTAAATGTGACCTAAATGTCTGTTGACTAAATGATTATCCACTTCAAAAAATCCTTCGCGTGTTATCAGCACCTTCGTTCATTGGGCGTAGTCGGGAAATTCGTGGAGTTCTTCGGCCCCGGGGTGTCCGCCCTCAGCATAGCTGACAGAGCGACAGTCGCGAACATGTGTCCGGAATTCGGTGCTACTGTTGCGCACTTCCCTGTGGACGAGCGATCCCTTGGCTACCTCAGCCAGACTAGTAAGTGCTAGCCATTCATTATTTTCTAAATGCGAAGTTTTATGTCAAATCTGAATATTTTTTAGTATTAAAAATACGATGGCTATACTTTTATTACTACCATTTAATATTTTCTATATTTTTAGATCGTACTGAAGAGAAAATTAGTGCTATCAAGGCGTACCTAAAGGCTACAAAGCAATTCAGGGATTACACTGACCCTGCGCAGGACCCTGTCTTCTCGGAGGTAACTACCACCTTTTTCCATACAACGTCTTATGCAATCTATCTTAGTAATATAGTCTCTATCTAGTTTATATTTATAAAATACTACCGTAGTTTTGCACTTGCAATCAAATATTAATTATTCTATCTAAATTTCTGCGCCTTCAACCTTTATTTTCAAAATGTAGAATAGCATCCAAGATACTTCTATCTCCGCACCAAAATTAATTTGAATCAGTTCAGTAAATAAGGACGTAATACATAATAAACAATTAAATTCCCTCGAATTATTAGTATTAGTTAAAATCATTAGATCATGCTTTTATCTGATATTCATCAATGAAAAGAAATAAAACATTTAAAATTGTTTACAGGTAGTAGAGCTAGATTTATCCACAGTCGTGACGTCAGTCAGCGGTCCCAAACGCCCACAGGACCGCGTCTCCGTCTCTAACATGAAGCAAGACTTCAGAGAGTGTCTCACCAACAAGGTAAGACAAAAAACTGTAAACTCTTAATCAGTATGTTGATTATTTTAAGGTCTTTATACAATGTATAAAGACCTTAAAATGTCAATTTAATATGTTAAATGACTGGCTACTGCATGTTTTAGATTTATAATGTAGTTGTTACTTATAGTTAAACAATGAATCGATCTTCTCTTTGACAATTGATGATCCAGGTTCTTTAAATGTTGAAGTGACAGTAATCACACACCCAGTGACAGAAATCTTCACATGTCTACTGACTGAGAGACTACCACCCCTTATCAACAACCATAGTCTGCAATAGTAAAATATTATCTTATGTAAAAATCTGTCTTATATTTATTAATCGATCATATAGTATGTTCTGCAAGTGATGAAATTATCTCAAAGTGACAGTAATCACACACCCAGTGACAGAAATCCTCACATGTCTACTGAGTGGGAGACTACCACCTCTTATCAACAACCAAAGTCTGCAACAATAAATCTGTTATTTTATGTTAAAACCTGTCTTCTGTTTATTAATTGATGATGTGCTAAGTTCTTCAAGAGACGAATTTATCTCAAAGTGACAGTAATCATAAACCCAGTGACAGATATTATTACATGTCTACTAAGTTATTGACTACCACCTCTTATCGACAAGTAAAATCTGAAAACTGTACAATCTTCTAAGTGATGTATCTGTCTCAAAGTGACAGTAATCATACACCCAGTGACAGATTTTATTACATGTCTACTAAGTGATTGACTACCACCTCTCATCGACAATTAAAATCTGAAAACTATAAAAATCTTCTAAGTGATTTATCTGTCTCAAAGTGACAGTAATCACACACACACCTCTTATCAACAACCAGAGTCTGCAACAGTAAAACTATTATCTTATGTTAAATTCTGTCTTCTGTTTATTAATCGATGATATGCTAAGTTCTTCAAGAGACGAATTTATCTCAAAGTGACAGTAATCATAAACCCAGTGACAGATATTATTACATGTCTACTAAGTTATTGACTACCACCTCTTATCGACAAGTAAAATCTGAAAACTGTACAATCTTCTAAGTGA
>JAOSYY010026330.1:18051-50592 GCA_025727935.1 Hebomoia glaucippe | reverse complement strand
GAACCGTTTAATACTTTTTGGTGCTCTGATCTTTTGAAGTCAAACAGAAAAGGTTCAATTTACAGTAGACACGATTAATAGTCATTATACATTTTTATTACAATTACTAGAAGTCGAAATGTGCATTACTACCTTTCCATTAATGAAAAGATTATGAGTCAACATGCAGTTCTTTTATTGTTTGAAAATTATCGCACACATAACACGCCTGTATAGAGTAGAAAATGTAAAATTACTATATTAAGTAGTACTGTATGGAGCCTGCGACTTTTCGATTCACAAGATTTACAGCTAGAACCGTTAAAAAAGCTTTGTTTCAATCTACAATACGTATACTCCATGATGGTAATATCGAAATAACACGCAAACAGCTATAAATTCAATAAAGAAACGAGAGTAATAAATTGTAAACTTTAACAATGTCCTTAGCGATGGCATTAAATAGGGTTGTCATTTTTTAATAATCTAAATACTTTTATATTTTTCAAATTGAGAAATAATTAATTAAATTATATTTTATATACCATCACTCGGTGATAATACAAATGATGTAAAGTTGTACCTTAAATATTTTAGTGAAAATATAATTAAGTCATAATATAATATTTTATACCATTACAACGTAATAAAAAAAATAACGCAATTTTTTTAATATTTGCCATGTTATCTGTACTAAATAATTAAAATTATAATACGTATACTTTTTGGGGACAAATATTAGATTTTGTATTTTTTTTTATATTTTAAATCAGCATTAATTTACTCATTATTTTACCACCAACGCAAAAGTTTTACCTTATAGATAGTAAAGCTATATGAAATAGTGGTGTACCAATAGTATAATTGATTATTCTACAACTCCGATCACAATAGGGATTTCCTCACTTTTATATTAAGAAAAGTTGGCAACCCTAGATTTAGGAGAGTCACGAAATGCTTCGATTTTTCCTCAGTAAATAGGTTAAGTTATAATTATTTATTTAGTTGTGGTTGGACGGTACATCGTGTTATAGAAACTAATAGAAAGATACATTTTTAAAGTTGTTACGAAAATGTAGTAAATATATTTTTATTTCCGTATTTTTCGCGAAGAAAACTTCAGGAATAAAATTTATTTTTTCGTCTACTTGTTATTTTAAGTAACTATGATTGTAAATTTATTTCTAAACATTTTTCATAATATTGCTGATACGAAGTATCCGAGTTAAAAGAACTAATAAGATTCTTCAAACGATAGATGTGGCGATTAGAACTAAATAATATAAATATATAATACGTACCTCTGAAATGCAAACAAACATGCGTTTTAAGTTGTCTAAGAATAAAATCATTTAGTAACAAATAAATATTGTTCGCGTGACTGAACGGTGTGCGCACGCAAACCAGTTATTAGGAAAATGAAATAATTGTTTACCAAATTCGATTAGTTATGGTTAAAATATTTAGAGATAAATTCCTAAGGTAAGGAACGTTAATTCCTTTACTCAATTACCAAAAGACTAATGATTCTAGTACATTAAGATCGAAAATAAGCTTAATAAGACAAATGGTCCATCAGTTCATTCTTTGTGGTAAAGAGGTCGTGGTTTCTATAAAGGTCGCTTCTTTATGTTAGTTAAATTTTTAGTATTAAACGTGTGGGCGGATAATGTAAATGCCGTTCAGGTCACGAACCATAGTTCATATATAAATAGCTCCATAAAGTGCCCAGTGTAATATGCAATTCCATATCTGTTAAAGATTTTTCAAGTGTCAAATAAAAATGTAGATATATTGCTGGTACATCATAGTTCCTGAGGCCAGGTGGCTAAGGTATTGTTTTCGTCTATCATCAAATTACCTTCGTGTTCGTATATCGATCCATGGAATAAAAACAATTTTTTTTCAAAATAATCATCTACTATCCAGAGAACACAGTAAATACATGTTATGAGGAAATGTCTTCTCATACCGTAGTAAGCAATTGAAAGTCTAAATGCTAATGGCCTGTTAAGCTTACAATGTAACTAACACACATGTCGGCCTCTCTATCATAGAATACGTAACCTCACAGTGTTAATGTCAGTAAAAGACTATTAGAAAGGTCCTCAGAAATCCATCAAGGGTTTAATATTAAACGCTTTTTCACGACCCGATATAATCTGTGCAGAATTTGAGCAATTGTAATGAGAAAAGGGGATTTTATTAACATCTGTCGCTGTGACCTTCTACGAATAAAAGTTTCGAACAGATAGAAGAATTAATGAAAAATATCGACTAGAGGATCACTTGATATCTCATATATATGACGCAACTCTAATTCTTATACGAGTGAGCTTGACATTTCAGAATATCATAGACTTTTATTTATAAACCGTTTCTCGAAAATAGTCTATACCAATGACAATTTACAGATCCTATCTAACTAAAACTTGACCTTTTCAATGCTTCAGTGAAAGTGTCAAAAACTGATAGGCATAAATTGGCTTAGAGTATTAGATAGCCACATAAAAGTTCTTTTTTCCCCGGAAAATAATCGCGATATCTATTTTCAGCTGGGTAAAGTCACATTCTTTGTTTAAAAGCATCGTTTACGCTGGCATTGTCTGTATTTTGATAATTATAGTTTGTATTTTCATGAAGACCCAAAACATTCTTGTCAAGTTTTAACAACGCGTACTGACGGAAAATTACGACATTACTGCAAATAGTTACAAAGATTAATTTCATCTTTGTAAAGTTTAAACCGGAGCTAGATAGGGTTGGGTTGAAATTTTCATAGGACTAACAATGAAATGAAACAGTTGGTAAAGGATTGATGTAATAAGATTTAACAATAGTTTTTGACCGCGGCTTTCTATGCTTTTATTTGTACAGATTTCTTCTTCTTTTGTCTATACTGACGTATATTTAAGGTATATTTAAATATTCTTTATTGGAAATTTCTGTTATGCGAACCTCGAATTGACATTGACAGATGATTCTGCCAAAACGATAAAAGGCGCCAATAGCATAAATATGAAATTTTCAGTATATTCGGAACTCAAAAAAACTATGAGTGCCTTATTGCAATTTTTAGCCACTAATTCACCCCATTCTAATTGTCTAATGTATACATATTCTAAAATCCTTGCGAATTGGTTCAGAGGTTTGGGCATGAAAACAAACAGATATATATTAACAATTCCCTCTAAAACATCTATATCCCTAATACAGCACAATCGTTTCACAATACAACAAAAAACTAAGATTTTCGTTTTTTTTTTAATAAAATTGAGAGGCTATAAAAGCTTTCTAATACACGGTGTTTGGGGGATAGTAAAAAGTTTCACTTCGGCTTTAGTGAGTAATGCTCCTAAAAGTAAAGTTAAGACGTTGTTCCAAGTTTCTTAACGATTATGTCTACGAACTTTGTACACCTGTTGAGGCCATCGCAGTTTGAGTATAAGTTTCATCAATCATTTGGCATGGCTGTACGCCAATAGCCACGTCTTGTTTGTCAATTACTATAAATGACCATTGAGCTTTTGACATATGAAATATAGCTAATATGATATTAGTAACCATAAGAAACAATACTCAGATCCATATTAAGACGTGTCTTAAGTTTGCTAGTTTTAAGCTCGACTTATTAAAATTATTATTTACATTTAAAGTTTTCGTAATTTTTAAACATTGCTGAAGCATAGATTACGACTGTAGTTATAACTTGTAAAACAGGTTTTTTATTAAAAGAAACACTGATAATATATATATCTAGTTCATCTTATCTTTTTTATGACTTTATATGATATTCATATACCAGATAAATACATGAGTACTTTGGTTAAAATTATCAAACACACACACACACATATATATATATATATATAGTTCGTAATACTTACGAATGTAGTGTTAGGCATCAAAGTTTTCGAGGTCTGATTTGCTGCAAACATGAGGCTAATTCCGCCCCATGGGTCGCGGTACACGAATTCATCACCTGCAATGGAAATTTAACTTAGACAAGAGAAATAACACTGCAGTATAATACCCTTCTGTGCTTAAACGAATTTTAAACTGAGATGAAAATTTCCACTAGAAACTGCAATAGAAAGTAAAAACCATTGCAGGTGTCAAATACAAGAAGCAGATAGTTTTCTGTATAAACTTGGTGAAATACGTTTCAAAAGTAATCCCCTACCGAACGTCCATACGTTTGAATGGCGTCGTGTGGCAGAGCATTGGGTTAATTGAACACGAATTCAGAACGGTAGATACGGGCACATTTAAATGTAATTCAACTGCTATTTCAAATTGCAATTGCTGCCATCTTAAATTTTGCGCATCACCAATTGAAAATAGATTTATTTCGACTTATACTTTCCTAGAACAATTTTCCTTTATTATAAATAACGTGCATTGCAGTTTCAAACGGAATGATTTTACTTAGACTAAGCTATATACCAGTGAAAATCCCATCTTAATGTATTTAGGACTTTCAAATATTAGCCGAAACAAACAAATAGACATACAAACATTGTATAAGTAATGTTTCTGATGTGATTACCGTTTATAATTTCAAATTATGAATTTTGGAAAGTTGTATGAATATATCATTCATTATAGTTAATATACATTTTCTATACCGGCTATTTAGCAGACGCTATTTTTTTATTTGTCGCTTAATTAGCTTCACTCTTAGCTAACAAATAATGTAACTTTAGGAGTGAATTTTAAACGACTACTAATGTGCATCATTAAAGCACCACAATTTGATATGTCGAATTTTAATGATCTGCTGATCTTATTATAAACGTACGCATTCGATAAATGACTAACGATCTATTTGCTCACAAATAAATACATACAAAAATACAGTCCCAAAGCATGTCCAAGTTATTATTTGCTTAATAGGACTTAAAAGGCATTGAAAAACTAAATATTTCAAGAAAATTATAAACAGGTAATTTTGTTGAAAAGCATATAACAATTTATAAGAAACGTATAAATAATTTCACCAATAACTGCCCATTTCAATTTGAACGATTTTTAAATATTTTAATTAGATTGTATACCACCAGTTAAACTAATTAAAGCCTGTTAAAAAGACAATTTATTATGCGCATCATAATATACTGTTAATTACTGGAGTCATTTGTGCAAAAATAATTAAAACGCCAGTTAGACCGTGAAAACAGTATGAAATTTAACGAGCAATTTTAGTGGAAAACAACAATAATAAATATTTCTCTTAAATGTACGGCACAGTCCACTGGTAATAACAGTTTTATGGGTTATGAAAGGGATTTTCGATAACAATTACGAGGCAAACAGTTGTAATGAGACAGAATATACTATCTAGATTGAATGTTTTATTATATCTATACCCGTTACGCTTTTGGGGATCGAACCTAAAATCCTCATTTGAAATTGTGATATTGCGGATATCTGTAGGCGATTGTTATTATCTGGTGAGCTATCCCTTATTTTCTGTATAATAAATCGTATAAATGTACTTTAAAAAACATTTTAGCTTCTAGCTTGATCATCAGATCCTTTCCAAGGCATTCGAGAACTATGCATACTTAAATATTACATAATATATATTTTTATTACGATACGGCAATTTAAGCATAAGCCAAAACTGATTTAGAAAATTCGATGATGTTTCTCAATTAACTTAATGATATTTATAATGTAATTTGTTGATGCCACTCATATTGAGACATGGGACAAGTACAGTTTCTTCCACTGATTTTTTAAACTTTACAAGCAAGTAAACAATCAGACGTGTCTTTAATAGAAAAGTGCTTATTTCTCGATAAGTCACAACTTAAAATAAATAATTACTTGCCAAAAATTCAAAATCAAAATTCATATAATTATAATACACAGTCCTTTCGTTCCTTCGTAATTTTGCATTGTATACTTTTAGTTAAAATTTATTCGTGTTAATAAACTGGAGTTATTCCAAAGCACGTATCACTCATATATATTCGTTAATAAAAGCCAACAATGCAATAAATTGCCGGTTCCTTTGTTTACGACGCAATCGAGTAAAAAGCGTACACTTTGCAATGCACATAAAGCAGCCAAGTGTGCATCTGAAACGAAGGGGTTCCGTATACGTTAACCTAGAATCTTTAAAGACATAGATAATGCGGGCTAATATCGCTTTAAATAGTTAATTACTATTGATTGATCTACTATCACAGATCAAGTCGGTCTATAAAATGTACTTGTGCGTAAAAGAAATATTGACAGGAGTAGAGGAATCTAAAAGTCGATAGTCGTATTAATTACGTCATTGGTTTGATTTAGATAACTTTCAAAAAAGCATGCAATGGTTTTCGGTATATTAAATTAACCAATTCAATAAAGTGAGAATAAATTTATATACATATATAAACTATTTCTAACAAATATAAGCTTATATAACTTTTTATAAATAAACATTAACTATCCTAGATCTCACACCTTTTCCTACATAATCCTAAAGAATGTCATGAAATCTTCACTTCACATATTTATGTTACAAAAGTTGTATTATTTTTATCTTAACTTCAACTGCGGTACCCAAATAGCAGTAAACATATACGCAATGCAGTTTGTTCAATCGGCTGCCACTTTGAAAAAATAGGTCGTGTATGCTTGAATATGATGAAAATAAAAAAATCTACAAATAATGAACCAGCTTTGTGCAGTTCTAAAAAGAAAACGCGTCAAATACAGTGAAAAGGATTTTTACCTTCCCCAATTTTAACTGGGGATTTCCAGTGTGGAACGCTATGAAAACTGATGTGAATTTTTATGAGGCTTAAGTTTTTTTTTTAATTTCAAAGTACGAACAGACAAAATTATGTTTTCTTACTATAAATATTATGTATGCGCATCTCTTCTAAAGTTTTATTATGATTGTCACGGAAATCGTATTTTATTACGTTATATCAAATTAGTTTATTAATGATTGACGTATTGCCTACTATCCAGTGGGCATCAATCTTGATCATATCATCACACATCCCAGTAACATACAATAAATAGCGCGTTTTTAACAGTGTTTTGGTATTTCATATATTTATTTGCCACTCGCGTAAAAACAAGACTATATTAACAATGTAATGAGGTGTTAATATATCTTGTACGTTTCCAAATTTTAATTAAAATTTGAACTATGTACAATTTGAACATTCATCAAAATTTAGTATTCAGAACGTTTAAACGTACCAATTAATGTTCGTCGAAAAGTTACAAAAATAAAGGTTAAATAGACTACTGAATAATTAAATCCAGTTGGGGAATTTTGCCAACTTCTGCTATTACTAGACCGCGATGCGATTTTAATCACTATGAACCAGTCGCCTGATTACTATATTAATGAATACTTAAATTGAGTTAGTCTATGTTTTGGCTGAAATAGGAAATTTTGTGTGAAAACTAGGAGGGTCGAGTTTTACCTGCGTTGAATTTATGTACACACGATGATGACAATCAAGTTACCAAAGTTAGAACAATAGCTATTTGTTAGTGAAAGTCCTGATAAAATCGGTTTAACAATTTTGGAGTATAAATGGAGCTAGTAGATATTATAAAGCTGAAGAGTTTATTTGTTTATTTGAATGCGCTAATGTCAGGGACCGCTGGTCCGTTTTGAAAAATTCTTTCAATATTAGATATTACATTTACATTTACAGGTACGCTTTAGACTATATTATATCTAAAAAAAATAGGAAATGAACGCCAGCGAAGGCGCTGGCAGAAGCAAGTCGTATAAAGATGTATTTATGAAAAGTTATTAAATTACAAACAAACAAATCAATGATGTTTATTTGTATAGACAATATATTGATGGGATCGTATTTCAAATTACTTAAACATATGATTCGTGATTTAGATTATAGTCAATTGACGTTCGTTGTAATGTATTTTTTGCGGTGACTTTTTGGTCACATTACTCTTCGCTAGTGGGTATAAATGGATAAAAAACCAATGCTGATTATTGGAGAAAACAACTTATACGAGTATAGAGAGTAATAAGTAACTCTATGATATGACATTGTTTATTTCTCAATAAATTACAAGACGCGGTATAAGAATTACGAGGCATATATAACTAACTGGTATATATGTCTTTCACTGGTATAAAATATATAGTATAATGATCTCCACACGTGCAGTCGGGTCTATGTATACTCTCTGTGTGACAATTCAAGTCGTAGCCGTTCTATTCTAATATTCTTATATTCCATTTTTCAAATTTACATTTAGTTTTTATTTTCAGCCATGAAATCACTTTAGCCACACCACTTGTTTAGTGTTATGGCATGCGTCGTTTATAAATCTATAAAAGCTAAAATGAACGGAAGACTGTATATTGTTAATAGCAATTTATGACTTTATAAATGGACATGAAATAAATTTCGGTTCTATTTTACAATAAATCCAATTTTACTTTATGTGAGTAAAATTTATTTCCTAGTAAATTGTTCTCTCGTCCATTATAATTCGTTCAGCGTAGCAAAAGCGTAGACTCGTAGAGTATTAGACTGTGGCTGTTGCTACGAGCTACATTAGTTTGATTGATTTACTTCAATTACAATGTAAATTAAAACGTTTTCAATTCTTTTAGTATGGATAAGACTAATTTAGAATTAAACAAGTTCATCTATACATATAAAAAGATTCAAGTGTCTGTTTGTAATATCAAAATAACAGTTTCTACTAAATTATTATAAAAGTATATAATATGGTTCGTGTAGCACAAATAGAATTTGTAACAATTTTTTCAACCGGGCCGTTTATTTCAGATAGACTCCAGATTCAATGTCAGGTAGCCAATGATATAAAGAGTACTTTAGGCAACTTTTATTTAATAATCATTAAATTAGGCACATAAAATGAACACAGGTGAGCAATAAAACGTTCCACACAAACGCGTACCCCTTGTTTTCTTATTTTATTTGTTCGTTGTGTAAATCGAGTTCACAATTGTAGTATACAAAATTCTCACTAGCTGTCACATAAGCTTCACATCCTTTCGCAACTGCTTAACACTTTAAATATTCAAATGAATTCTATTGTAACATATGTACCTGGAAGCAGTCATTATAGCTTATTTTTAAATGACTACGCTTCCCAATTTCAATAGCAATAACGTATATATAGAACTCTTTGATGAATTACATCACATTTAATACATACAAAAACGTTATGTATCATTTCATGGGTCATTATATTTTTTTTAATTAGCAGCGTTAAATCGTTAAACTAATATTAAATTCAGCAAAACTATATTATTTATGAATTTATCGTATCATAACGTTATATCTTGATCGATATATAAGGAATTATGAAAATGGAACCCTAAAGGGCCCAAAATGTAATAAAACATATTGATATTCGAACAGTATCTTAGAAATAAATAGTTTCGGTCGTCTATAAATCACGTTACGTCATATAAAAGTGATTCTGGACCACGATGGAAGCGATTGGGCACATCTGTGCTCTCATAAACTAGTCATTTGAGAAACTTCTGCCTGGCCTTCACGAGACATAACAATGACGCTTCGATTGCTTTATAGGTGTCAAATGGTTCCTTTGTTACACACTTAAGTATTTTTACGTCAAATGATGAGTGTAGGATTACACAAACATCTTTGAGAGTCTATTTTCCAGAGTTTTATATAGACTGAGAAGTTCAAATATCGGGATGTGTTGTAAAATTGTGCATAGTGCTATCGATATGAAATGGTTCCTTACAAAATACTTATCAGTAAAAACGATGATGTAGAATCAAAACGGGAAGTGATATAGAATTAAAGACGGGAATAAAAGTTATTATATGAAAATAAAACAAATCATAGACTTGCTTGCTTGTATGACTAGCTTTGATGTAACTGAAGCTACTAAGTTAGCCACTGGTTGTTACTACATATACAGGGATATAATTTATTAGAAATTGAAATTGTTTAAGAATTTTATCAATAACTTTTTAAAAACAATCTTATTGTCTCCAAGCCTTTTTTTATATTCGTTTTCAGATTGTTTCCATACTTCATAGTTGTCATACCTCTCCCTTACACATTTGTAGCCTGAACCATAACAAAATATAATAAACAGTAAGACTATTTCCAGAAGTTCTGCTACTTGTGTTTATCTCGCGAAAGACATAAAATTTAACACTCTGCTTTATTGATTTCGTGTTTGCATTTCTTATTCGTTACATGTGTTCGAACGCTTTACTACTTTAAAATATACATCGGTTTCCTTCTCATCTATTAATAATTTAACAAGTAAAGTTCTATATTTGAAGAGAATTTAAAATTAGAACGCGATATATACTTATACTGATCAATGAGTTAGTTACTAAATGTGAGCAGGAATACAAAGTATTTCTTTATTTGTTAAGTGGTTTTTAATAACTAGTACTAATATTATAAAGCTGAAGAGTTTGTTTGTTTGACACGTTAATCTCAGGAAACGCTGGTCCGATATGAAAATTCTCTCAGTGGTGGACAATATATTTGTCTGGGAAGGCTATAGGCTATATTATATGTTAACAAAATAGGGATCCGCACTAAAAATTTAATAATGGGTTACTAGGTGTAAAAATCGAAGCTGCCGGCAGAAGCTAGTTTTAAATACAAATCTTTTAAGCTATGAGAATATCTACAGTAAAAAAGTAAACGTCATAATATGTAAAAAGGGACAGCTTTTTGCACTAAAATACAATAATGAGCATAAAAAGAGCATCGAGATTTTAGTATTGCTAATACGTAGAACTAAAGACAGCTAATAACACGTGATAAATTATAAAAATGCATTTTAGTCTATGACAAAATGCAATAAAATAATCTCTATTGAAAATAATTCATTTTTGTACTAGACTGGGAAATTTTGTACAATATATGGGATAGGTAACATTAACTATTATTTTAAAAACATTAAAACAATTAATATAAATAAAATTTAATTGCTTATTACTTTTAGAATTTTGCTCTGAAACAAATGGAATATGTTTTTAGACAATAATTGAGGGTACATTCTTCGATTCTCAGATCATAAATAATATGTTTACCAATATATAACATTATTTATTATTGATAACGATCTCGGGAATATCAAAACGAAACGCTAATGTAACAATACAAGTAATATTGTACGTGTAACAAGGTATTTGATTGCATCGGGGCCAATAGGTACGCTCGTTAATAAATTATTATTGAATGTTCAAGGGAAATAGGTTTGTTTACATTTTCTTACGTAGTTCTCAGTAGCGGGATCAAGAGGACGCATAGGCAGTCTAAACGCACTTCAATTTTAATTTTTTCAAAGAAATGGTTTATGGTAAAAAATTATAGAGAATTTATATTCCGTATTCGGTATTTAAAGATTAGTAAGTATAGTTTGTTATACTGTTTTTAAATATTCTCATTAATTTTTTTTTTGCAAGAATATAAGCGTTTTTGGCTCTAGTAGCGTTTACAACCAACCAGATGTTTTAAATGAAACTATTTTTTTCAAAAATTATTCCCAATTGTACAAAAAGATGCTTTTAAAAATTAGAAGATACATAAATAATTTACACTGACAGTTTTACACTAAAAATATATAAAAAGATCCAAATCTGTACCATATTTTTGGTTTGTTAGTATCCATCCATCTACTGTGTATTACACATTATGTATAATTTTGTATGTTATAGTCATTATGACAAAATGTTGTCTACAACCAGTTTACAGGAGTTCACAACAAAATTAATGTTTTAAACTGTCCAAGTTAGTGGAGTTGCTGGCAGTTCTTTGTTTATTAAATTCTTCGCTTGTGGAGTTGGGGATAAATGGCATCCTGACTTAGGGATAGCTTGTATTTTACAAGACAAAATGCTTTTATCTAGAGGACTGAAGAGTGGAAGTGCCAACTTCATGTCTGCGTCTGAATTGCTCGCTTACAAATAGCTAGGCATATTTTAACACGTTTTTATTAGTGAAACTTGTGACTAACAAACAATGACGTTGCCGCATTTAATTTTAAAAGTCAATTTAACCCTAAACTTGCGAAGAAATTAAATATTGTATGTATATGTATTTTTAATAACAAAACTTTTATCTATTTATTTAAAAATTTTGGAGTTTAAGCGACCGAGCCAGGGGCATATTTTACATTATCCTAAGTACTTACAAATTGCGATAAAAGATCAAAGCAGTTTGTCATATCAAAGCATAAATATAATTCATAAGGTAACAAAATATATTAATCTGTATTTAGAAGTGATCAAATAATTAATAAAAACTTCATCGTGATTGGATTATTACAATACAGTGGAACTAGGGTAGAATATAGTTCAAAAACTGGTAGTCATAACCCTTCTTTTTGGATTTTCCGGAATCGGGTAAATTGAGACAGTCAATTTAGTTCAGCTAGAAGGGCACCTTGGCTAAGTGCACTTGGTGTACCTGTTGAACGCTAAATCGATCTCCACTAGAGAAAAATTCTATTACAAGATGTCTTGTTACCATACAACAAATTGAAAATATTCCAGTCTCATACTATGTATATGATAAATTTCATACCGCGATCTAAGATCTTTAAAGTCTGACTTAATAAGAGCGATTTGAAATCATGAAAAATAAAACATTGTATTATTGTAACTTTTGTATTTACCTAACTGAAACAACAGTAAGGATTTTCTGTACGCTTCTATGCTTCTGTTGAGTGCAGATATGTGGATTATCCCATTGTTAAATTAGAATAATGAGTGGGTTAGAATTGTGAAATGTCTTTCATGAGAGAATTATGTCAAATATAATACGTAGACAATAACGTCTACCATATCAGCTCAACCACAGGATTGTAATCGGAACTAGATATACGTAGTTACGTATAACGTTTTATTAAAATTTACTTTCAAATTTATTCGTTACAAGTTAAGCTACATACACACGTACACCCATATAATCACGCCTTTTGGGATAGGCAGAGACTTCGGCTTTCCACTTGCTACGTTCCTGACGAACTCCTTTCGCTTCCTTTACTTCCATTAATGCTTTCATACACACCCCTCCTTAGTTTAGAAACATCTGTCAATATTTCTTCGACCGATATACTTAGTAGTATTGAAACAGCTAAATGTATATTAGGTAGTACGATGAAAAAATGCCTTACAATAATATTGCGTAAATTAAATTCGCAGTCAATTTTACGTATTCAATAGAAAGTCCTAAGCAAATACAGTACCCTACTCCAGAAGATATTAAAGCAGTGTTATTTTATAGATACTTTTAAGGATATCTGTTCTCCTAGTACCTTATAAGGGCTTAGTTCTCAAAGAGATTGGTCCCCGTTTGCACCTTGAAATTCGATTCCCTCCTGGTCTTCGATATTTATTTATTTATTTTTATGCGATAGGAACGCAAACGAGCATACAATTTACATATACTAAGCGATTCCTGTCGCCCATGGATACCTCTAAGATCATTAGCCATATTATATAATTTGTAATTTTTAGTGACGTTCTGGTGCTGGTCTTATTTATTTTTATTTCGATTTATTTATATTATCAATTTTAACTAATTTCTATAAATATGTTACGTCTTAGATTATTAAAAAAATCTAAAAATTATATTAAAACTCTGATCGGATCGCGTTACACCATACATAGTTGAAATGGTCGGGTAAATTGCGTTCTAGTTCAGTCTAAGAAAGTTGTATGAACGAAATAAAATTTTATAGTAGTCAGCACTGTTAGCAATGTTGTATATCATCAATGGAATTTATTCTTGTCCGTCGAATATACAGTTTAAAAGGCTATTATAGTTAGAATCTTGTTGTATAGATTCACCCATAAATAAAAAACTTTCTATAAGCTAGTTTGTGTTGCGGTAACTACGAGTTATGTTGCATTAAAACTTCTCAGGTTCCTGTGGAACAGTGTCTACATTTTCAATAAAGATTTTATTATATGACTTCAATTAATAGCATCAAATATTTGAGAGAATTAATGAATTTTGTCCGGGTTACAACTAACCGTACATACGTTTTTATACATATAAGTATAAAAAAGTGTATTTTCTATGATATATGAAGTTAATCTTGCGATAGAACGAATATTTATATAAAAATGAACGTATGATGTTCTTAATTACCAATTACGGAAGCTCCCCAAAAAGCATATAACAAAAGCTCGCTGGTACATCGACTAAACTACAAAGCAAGCGATAATTATTTTCATAAAGTACTTCAACAGGCGGTGGAATTAATATGCAATATTGCTGTAGAGTGATAACCCTGTTCATATTATGAGCACATATGGGAGAGTGCCAACCCTGTTTAAGTGTTCAATAATTTAGCGCAACATTCTGGAATTAAAGCGTTGGCAACCATGCCTCAGGACGTCAATGATTCAGCGTTTACCTTTATTTTTACTTTAATCAACAGGAATGTGCGAATCGATCTATACCTTTTTTTATAGCACTATACGAAGTGAACAGCAACTTCAAATAAAAAATAATAGAACTAAGTGTTCATCTAACTAACATTATTTGGGAAATAATACAAAAAGCTATATGGAGCCTTAATCCTTTCTTAATTTTAAACATAAAAATCTCATACCATGATGTTGGCTTATCAAAAAATACTCAACGGATTTTAATGAAATGTGTATATTGGTTCAAGTCTGAAGATTTAGTTTTAAACCCTGTGTATATTTATATTTCATCTTAAATATAGAAATCATAGAACAAAATAGCTGTAGGCTTTGTCAACGACGAAAAATACTCGTGATTCATCGTATGTATGTACTTCTTCCTATATCTTTTTTGTAAAAATTTTATTGCATCTGCGAAGCCGGAACGAATCGCTAGTGTAGTAATATAAAATACTGAACAAAGAGAAATAAAACAATCGCGAACCCAATTCTCGCTGTCTCTACTCTACTTTGTCTCACAAAGCGAATACATTTGATGATGTCACTCACATTTATCCCGTGTTACATTTCATATGCTTCATAATTCATATTGTCCTGGTATAAGCTCAAACTAAATTGTTTTTCGACAACCTTTGTTTCCATATTTGTTTATTAATTACTAGTAGTGCCCTGTGGTGGCACTCGCGTTTTCTTATAATCATTAAAATTGGTGAAGTAATTTAGGAGTTTATTCGCTATACGTAAGGGGCCATTAAAGTATTACGTAAGCAGATTTATTACAATTATTTACACCCCATCCCCTTTGTCAGGAAAAGGAAGCAAAGCTCTTACCTCTTCCCTCATGCTTACGTAAACATTTTTCAATTAATATATAGATTTTGTAATGATTCATGACCAAAAGTTCGATCTCAACATTATCTAGACCCCCCTAACCCCATGTCATCCAAAATAAGCAAAGCAAAAACCCCCCAGCCCTCCTTTAGTGCTTACGTAATACTTGAATGGCCCCAAGGGAAGACATTTGATCTGTATCCATGAATATATATTTTTTTAGAAATAAGCGATCATTAAAAAAAATCAAGTACTTTTCTGTATATGTATCTATTAGTAGTCTTCTTCGAAGAATATGAACCTAAGACATTAAGAAGCCATCAACGATTAATAAATTTGTAGTTCCATTAAAATTGCCGCAGTGCTATTAAATTCTGAAGTAAATGATCATCTAATTACATTTTAACATGAACTAAATTTAACTTCAGTTTCAAACAATTCCGAGTTCCATTAGCATCGGAAATACTTTGATCATTTTTAAAAACAAACGCATTAAAAATCTGAAACGAGGAAACTGATTGATATCTCGGTTTCTTTGATAGTAATTCTGTAATCTGTAGTCGGAATTAGGGCAGCGAGTTTGTATGTAACTAACGAATGCCTGGAGGCTGCAATTCGACTGTAACTAATACTGACTATTTACTAAAACAATGTCACACATTTAAATAATACTTTAGTAATCATGTAAATCGTATATTGTAAATGGGAAAGTGAGTCTGTTTGTTTTATTGGTTATGGCTTTCAGGTTCAAACCGTCTACTCGATGAACTTCTCAACATCAGCGAAACCGCGGGCAAAGGCTAGATAATTGTATAGTTTTGCAATTATTATAAAGGATTATTATTCAAAATTGTAGCCTGCTTTTCCTACCAGCACGACCATATTTTAAATAGCTAAATAAATTGTTTGTAACGCGTTATCAAGCGTTTGTAATAGAATTAAAAAGTAGGTTGTTCGTTTAAATATTGACTTAGTATTTATTAAGTATTGAATACCACCTTTTGTAAGCATTAAATCTTAATCTAACGGTCTACATAAAGATATATTTCACCAATAAATTTCATTAACAAGTCTATTTATTCGTTTATTTACAAAACTTCACCTTTATAGTCCGCAATCACGAAACTATCCACGCCATTGCTTATTCATGAATTTTTTATTGAAACTCCGGGCTTAATCAAGAATATCTTTTCGGGAGGCAATTTAGATCGTCTATGTAATTATATGCTAATGTAGGTTGTATTTAAATGTACCGATTGCTTTGCATATTCGTATTTCGGGGATTTATTGTAATGTATGTAATCCAATCGAATCGTATCTTCTAACAGCGATTATTACGGAATATCTGTTAAGGTTAATGTAAATAAAATTCGACATTTCATTGATAAAATAAGAAAAGAATTGATGCGATAAAACTTATCGAAAATATTGGATCTGTTTTTAAAATTTCAACCATGGGGTTGTGTCTTATTCTATAATTAGGGCTAATAGTGTCAACGGAGACGATGTGGCAGATAACAGTAGGTTTATAAATCTTAGGTTATTTTCTATATAACGTTTAATTACGCGAAATAACGCACCAATTCGTGCGTGAAGTATTATTATTAAATAAAAGGAGGATAGTAGGAAATTATAATAGGGTTTTGCTGATATACTTTGTCAAAATTATTTATAAACTATTATATATATTACATATATCTGTTTTGTTGTAATTTAATTTTCGTGATCACTAAAGTAGTACATTCAGATAAAAACACTCCACTTTTGTGTTCAAATAAAGAATCTTCAAAAATTCACCTGTCTATAAGTTGAAAAGGGCTAAGTCAAGCTGTACGACTTAATAAGTCTCAAAGAAAACCTTGGGGATGTCAACTTGACCTACATCGAATGTGTGACCCGTGTTACAAGGGTAATAGGGGCTTCATTGATGTGTGAGGAAATTATAAAAGTCTAAAATTCATGTTCCTGTACCATACTATAACTTAACACATCATAGATCCAACATACGACATAGTAATTTAAACTAGATTGCATACTTAACTTTATTTCAATACGATAATTACAAGATATATATTATTATATCTTATTATTTTTTGGTTGTCACAAGCCACTAAAAGAGTTACGGAAAGAAGAAACCTTATTTCGAATTCAGTAATAATTTTTCGATTGCAAGAAGAAATGTCAGATTTTATTGATATGGTGGCCAAGTATTTATTTTTATTACATACTTTCTTGTGCTATCTTACTTGTTGTTGTGGGATTATTAAAAACGATATAGTTATTAGAGGCTACTTGGGGGCAAATAGATTATAGTAGGGTTTTAAAATTATTATAATTTTTTAAATATGGATGTGTGCTTAGAGTTATGTCTATACATCGAAATAAAATTGAAGAGTCGGTTTGTAATATCATAATTACACCTACTTTATAAAAAAAATTTAAAAAACGCAAATTATATTTTTTTTTCATTGAGTCTGTTTACTTTTTAAGGCTAATATCTGGAACAGATGTTGCAATTTTGACAGGACTTCCACTGGCTGATAACAGAGGCGTCGATAAGTATTACCATCTTTGTCATTATAGAAATCGAACTTACCAGAAATCCAAGTGCCATTCCATCTAACAGGCACCAGCTCGTCAGTCACCAGGTCTTGGATCTTCAGCCGTCTACCTTTTACTCGAGGGCCTTCATCTGGTGGCGTCAGCAGCACCACAGAGGTCACAATGAGGGCCAGTACCAAAACGATGACCAGCAATGCAATGAGGATACCACGCCAATTCCGTTGGTTTGGGCTGCCTACCACCAACTTCTGGAACAAAATCATTAAAATTACCAAAAAATTCCAATTCTCCTAAAACAAATAACTTTTATATGAACATACTTAGTAGTTGAAGTATTAAAAAGGTGAAAAATATAAAATTTAGAACTTTTTGTATTATAAGAAATTTTATTTATCATATTTAAAATGTACATGTTTCTTTTCAACACAGATTTTTTATTTTTATATAAAAAACAGTTAATTATACTTTAGTATCGTTATTTTATTAAATATCGTAAAAATTAAGTTGTTATAACATCTACAAAATACATTTTAAGCGGTATAGCGTTACATCCGCTAAATGGGAGTGTTTTAGCGAAAATTGCCACTAGGGTATCATATTCGAAGGCAATCTTGTAAGTACGGTTAAAAACAGCCATTTACGTCCCATATATTTGGATTATGAACTGTAAGATACTCTTTCAGGAAATTGCGTTACTTTAAGTTTATTTATTCTTATGAAATTCAACGATAGACTCATTTGTTGGTAAATGATATGTCTAGACCGCATACTACAATTAATTATTCACCGAAACTGTCGATTATTATTTCGAGCGTTCGAAAATTTATATATCTACTGAAGTCGAGATATACACGACTTTATATCAATGAAATGTTTACAGCACAAAAATTTCAATATACTTTCTACTAGTTTTATAATCAAAAAATTACGAATAACTAGATGTTGCCAATATGTACCGAGTAAATACATTGATAATTTGTTTCACTGATCACATTTGATAAGACAAGTTTTTTTCATTTGCATCCACGGCTAACAAAACCAGGGAAAGTTAAAAATAAACAATATTTCCTAGATCAATTAGTCATGTGTCCGGTAAAAACTCAAACTGTTACAAAACA
Organism: Hebomoia glaucippe; assembly: GCA_025727935.1. NCBI lineage: Eukaryota > Metazoa > Arthropoda > Insecta > Lepidoptera > Pieridae > Hebomoia > Hebomoia glaucippe. The sequence continues at coordinate 31,695 of JAOSYY010026330.1, read as the reverse complement.
AAAGTTTATTACGTTAAAAATAGTACTAAATATCTCTTAAAAATGGAGTGTACTTTTTAGGTGGGTTAATAAATAAATCTAGTGATGCCAGCGTTATCGAGACAGGCGGAAAACAGGCGATTTATCAAACTACAATACAATAGAGCTTAGATACACACACGATATATTGAGCGCTTGTTAGCTTTATAGACGGATAAAAGCTTTCATAAATATATCTGAAAAGTGATTGTGCCGTTTCAATTTATTTCATATTATACAAGAAAATTTTGCAAATATTATATTATATGTTCAAAAGGATTCTTTATCAATACAGAAACATATAACACGATGAATTTTTATAGGAAAAATGACGTGACGAATTACGCGCTTAATAGATGTTAATTTCAACTTTAATTGGTAATTCGAAGATATTTTTAATCTTGACTAACTACTAGCAAATTAATATCCATTACTTACGGTGTTTTTATTTAAAAAAATATCAGCCCCTCTTTATTAAACGAGGCAGAAATAAAAAAAAATAACAGTATCATGTTTAAAAATGTAAATACATCTAAATGAAAATTGTTATGCTCGAAAGAAACTATTGTAACATAATTGTTATTTCGTAATTATACAGTAAGGAACCAAAGCAGAAACAAATTGTCTTCATAACCCCGCGTTCCTTTGTTCATGATTCCTTTACGACAGTCATTCATGCCGCAGCGCACTAACTACGCAATTTGTGACGGTTTTGTGAGCTTAATTGCAACGAAAAATGGCCGATGCAGCATTATATAAATATCTAATGTAGATTTTTTCCCGTGTTTAAGAATAAAAACTTTAATGTTTCGTATACTTGTGTAATTTTAATATTTTAAAAGTTACGATAGCTATATTCGAAGTAATGGCTAGACTGACTAAAATGATCTATATAGTAAGTTAAAACAAATATACATAATATATATGTATAATTGTATACAATATGTAATAAACAGATGTTAGTAATACCCTTACAATTATGATTCTATATCATTCCGATAGATGTCGCTGCCTCATAGCTTTCTGTTTCTACATTGCGCTGGTAATGTTTCTTTGACTTTAGTGATATAGTAATATTCGGCAATTTATCGATACTCTGGTTTCCCTTCAAAACGTAAAAATCTTTCGCCTTTTACTAAAGATTTCCGTGGAGGGGAACACTCAAATGAGTCTAACTCAATTTTTGACACCTTGTTTTAAACAAGGTATATATAATATGTATGATATTAATAAAAGCTCAATATATTTATTTGGCGAATACAACTAGCGACACTATCATGTGGTAGTTCTGCCACGATTGTGAATTTGTATCATTGACATTATTAATAATTTCTAATACTCTATTAATAGAATAATAGTAGTTGGCAATAACGTTTTATTTCGAAATTCGAATTCAATATCGAATATGGGATATGATATTAACTTCAGTTCATAAACATCTCTGATCTCACTACCACTAGCCGTCTCATTTATACTTACATAAATTACAGAGATAACATAATATTTCTTACTTGCATAAAAAAAAATAATATAATACCGTAATCATAAACGGAGTAGAATAAATACAGCCTTTTTAAAAACCTTTATATTTCCAGTTAAAAAAAGGTGAGCAAAATATACGGCAAATCCGCAATGTCATGTTCTCGTAATAATGGGTTGGCGCGTCAAACATGATCAATTACTTGGGGTCGTTTCGGTCCCTAGGCTATTTGTACATAGCTATTAATATAGCAGATGCGGTTTCGAGTTACATTGAACCAAACTTCCAATCGTGCTTCACTTACACTGCCCATTGCATTTTGCATCAAGAAGTTCGTAATCAAAGCCCGGGAAAGTAAGATATGTCTCGGTTTGATAAGAATTAGCTATTAGTTGTAAAAAAATATTTTAAATCCGATAATAATTAAATTGTTTGCTTATTATTTTATAAATAGTTTTTATTTAAGTTGCAGTTCTATCATTTTTATTTTCATCTCGTGGTCAAATTGAATGAAAACTTACCTGATGGTAAGGAAAGTAAGTCATTAAGTTTCTTTCTATACTTCTTATACTTGAATCTTTCTTCTACTTATCCAATTATAAAGGGATAACAAAATTTAAATCATGACAATGTTTTCGGTAGTACCAGGAAACCATAATCACATAAGAGGCTTTGAGATAATAGTGCCTGCTAATAGCGCTTATCTGGGCAAGTGGCCTTTATCACTTGTCCTGACAACGTCAACAAGTATTTGTTTTTGTTGTCCACGACGATGGATGTATATAAAATTTATAATTAATGAATTTAATTTGCATATGTATAAACCATTAAAATTTTATATTAATTGACTGAAGGATTATTCTGCGGTTATATTAAAAATCGAGGACGTCCTTAGGAAAGGCTAGATTAAGAGTGTGTGTAATCGACGAGCGTGATTAATGGGAACATAAGAAACAAAAAGAGTTAGTCAGGATCATAGCAGGTGGAAAGCCGAAGTCTTTGCCTGCCCCTAAGGGAAAGAGGCGTGATATGCATGTATATACGTAGTATTAAAATGTATTGATTACATTGTATGTCTGCTCAACTCGTAACAGTAAAACAGACATTAAAATGTGGCTGTTTTGAATAAGAGTATAATATATATAATGTACCCCCAATAAAGCGGCGTTTCGTTTTTCATAAACATCTTAGAAAAAATAAACCAGCGACACAAATGGAACGTATCCACTTCATTAATTGCCTCTAATTTTAAATTCATAGTCACGCGACGCCTTTCCACGCGTTTGCGTCTAAACAAGCATAGTACATTGATGTTTACATAATATTTTGGTTAGACTTATAACTTCACGTGTTCGTAGAGATAACTAAGTTTAGACAGGCCGCCCGTTTATTTTGAGATTTTTTATTTTGTTTGCAGAAATACTTCACCAAATTTTTTAGTATTATAAATAAAAAGATTAAATGAAATTGAATTATATTTCATAAAAAGGGAAAAAGCTTCTAAATCCAAGTTTAGATTTGGTTTTGTCAGATTTTGTTACGGAATTTCATTTAAAGCCTAACATCGGAATGAATATTTCTTTTTAAAATAAAGGACGAATCTCGTGAAATATTACATTGTTTATAACGTCCAACAAAAAAATTAAAATAAATGTTTGATATTCGCCATTGATTAAATATTTTATTCAATTTCCTGAAAGCTTGCTATTATTTTAACCGACTGTATCATCCATTCCATATTATTTATCACTGTATTGTCTTTCGGTATTAAATTGACATTTCAACTTTGCTTTATTTGCAAGAGAAGGAACTAAATTTAATTTGACTTTTATACGGAAGATCGGTTATTTTATATATATATATAAAAAATAAATTTTGTTTGAAATATTGGATGTCTATCAGTTCGACATTATCCACCTAATAATAGACTAAGTTTTCATAACAGTTTGCGAGTCTTAATTTCGTTGTTGTTTATGTTAAAGTCGGTTAATGTCGACTTATAAAAAATCTAGATGAAATAATAGAATAACATACAGTCGTAAACGTCTTCGTTTTCATGGTGTCTGAATTAATGTATACCATATCCAGAAATGTGCTTAAATTATGTTTCTAAATTGATATTCAGTCTAAAAATTGTTAACTCTATTACGGAAACGATATGAAATTCGTAATTATTCGGCGCACAAAACATTTAGCTGTGTTGCAATGAAGGTTTTCTTAACGTTGTGTTTGTGTGTTTGTATATGTTACGTAAATGGTAAAGGGGATAGTGGAGATGTAGATTCAGGTAAAACTTATGTCAATAAGCAACATTTTTTCTTACTTTCAACAACTTATAGATTTTTTACGTGATGGTAGGTTATCTTGGCATTTCATTGCCACAGTTAATCATTAGTTATTCAATCAGCGTTGTCGATCGATTATCGTTTCCTTTTCATCTATGAATGGTGGTTCGTGAACCGAAAGAAATTTTATCGCCTGCACAATTTGGTCAAAGCTTTTATTTAATTACATTTGAGGTCAAGAAAATGAGGACTATAACACATATAACGAAAACATAGCCACGGAAAATCACTGGGTATATAATCCGCTTTAAATATCCAACTCGGCTTTAGAGATATAAGATTGTGTGGTGACAAATGTCCTGGGGACTGGTTATTTTATTTAATTTTCCCTAATATAATGTAGTATAGTAAACAAGAAGACTTGTTGGTAACAAAATAATCAAAAAATATAGATATACAAAAAATAATAATATTTCTTTAGTACCATGCCTATAGGAAGCATACAGAGTGTTTGTGCACTGCTCCTGAAAATGATCCGGGTGATTAGTACTAATGACACCTTTAATGACTAAAAAAGACATATTTTAACATTAGCACTATTTACGCTCCATCTTATGAGTACAGCTAAATGAAATGATAGTTTCATAAAAAATACATTAAAAAAAAGCACCAGCAATGAAGCATGATAACAAAAACAGTTGTACTAACATGTAGGAGAGAAATAACGCTAATAAAATGTTTTAAATTTTTTTTTTAATCAGGATCGAATTTTATTCCGTCCGTTCATCAAAGGTGTTAGTACTATCACCTGTCTCCGTTTTCGGGAGGAGACCTCCAAACATCCTGCAAACCATTGCTAGTCCAGTTACGGCTTTAGATCTCTAAATAACATAAAAGGGCCGACCTGAAATCAAATACGGTTCTTGTATTAAGCTTCGAAAAACGTAAAAGGTCCACACGAATTTGAATCTTTGATTTAAACAGATATCCGACCGTTTATCGTCAAGCTATAAAATCTTTCCCATAAATCCCAAATTACCCGGAAATATTATGTTTCAAATTTTAAGACGTTACAAAAGCTCTACGACTATAAAGATCGCTGAATGGTTAACATATTTTTTTTAAATAAGAAAATCCTTTCTTTTGTATGATACCAGCTGACCATCACTTCGTCCGCTAACCCAGCTAACCTGAAAAGACAGACCTCGAATATTTTTTAGAACGTTATAAGATGAACTATTGCAACTCGTGATTATTATTTAATCTTAAACGTGCGTGCAGCCCAGTTGTAGCAATATTTGTAATTGTTGTTTTGCTCCTATTAATCGGAGCGTGATGCTGTATAAACCTGTTTAGCCGTTCCCGATAAATGAGCTATGCAACACTGAATTTTTCAATTTAAATCACAAGTTCCTGAAAGTACGTTCAACCGACCAAATCTAAAACATTCTTATATTAATATAACTTTTATTCAAATCTCTAAAAAAAAATCATGCAATTACAGACGAGATGGATGATAGCAGTGAACGAATCGGCGCGGCTGTCACACAAGTCTACAAACACCCTTACGCCGCGTCTTTGCTCAAGAATGAAAGTTTCGTTTGCAGCTCGGTCGTCCTTAACGCTTACTGGCTCTTGACACTCTCCAAGTGTTTTGACACGTAAGTAAATATATAAACAAACGTACATTATGCCTCTCCCTTTCCCGTGAAAGTACAGAGACTTAAAAATAAATCTAACTGTTTAGGTACATTGATGACGCCATAAAGATACCTACACTGTTCGTACATAGATATTGTTTGATCGTTACGATATTTAAACACAAAAGTTTCCAGTCAGTATTCCTCAAAAGGAGAAAAAGAAAATAGGGACAATAAAATGTGTCAATGTGCGTCGAAAGACTATTTTAATTGTCATAATCCGACAGCAGAAAATAAAGCTATTAATTACTTTCAGTATTTACTCAAACTCTCATCATTAAAAGCACAAAAAAGTTAGAATTTACTGTATAATCAAATAAATAACAAATAACTCGAGAAAATCCATAGTGAGAACCTTTTAATATTTGGAAACACTATACCAAAATTATATTTCTAAAATTTATCTTCATAGTCGGTTGAAACTAAATTTATCACCGTTCATAATAAAAAGAAGAAAAATATTATTCAACATTTAAAAGGGTGGCTTTTCCTTATGGTCCCATGAAAATATATGGGTCGTTGTGTGAGTTACCATTTTCCTTTCATTAAAATAGGTCAAGTGGCTCAATGGTTAGTGTATTTATATAAAACTAAATTAGTGTGAATTATGGAAAATTAATCATCCATTTAAAATTCAACCTTCTCGGGAAGTATCAAAATATTTATATAACGAAATCTAAATATTAATGTCTAATACTCAATTCTTTCCAAATATGCATCAATATAAAGACATATCGTCAAAACGCTTTACAAATATTAATTGTAAAATACCTTCCAGCGGTGAAACCCAGCCCGGACAGCAATGCAGTAAAATTATAATTAAGTTTCAGCTCAACCGAAAAATAAAACACCTAACGGCGCAGGAAAGTAATTATAAAATAAAATGTTCTTTTCAAAGTACCGAGGTAAATGTGTCTCTAATTATGTTTGAGACACGTTTAAAAAAAGAATTGAGACTAAAGTTAGAGTCGCTGACATTAAAAAGATAATTCAAATTAATATTTATTTCGTCCAAGAAGGTTTTTATATATGTGCCACTTAACCATAGACAGAAAAATCATTTAAAATGAGGTTGGAATATATTGCTTACCTGCTCTAATGGGGGGGGGGGGGAGCCCAAAGTCTTTCCACACTTATTACAATTAATGAAAGTTTAAACGCCTCTACTACAAAAATATTGTCATACTGTTTGTTAATTGTAATTAAAGTAACAAAAGCTTGTTAAAATTTCTTCACCAATTATGAAAAGCGATCTAAAATGTCCTTTTATTGTATGGCAGATAAACTTTTGTGTCCGTTCTATTGATCATTTTTATGCATAAGCAGTTGATACACCGTTTGTGCCGAGGGCAATGGATTTGTTGTAAGTAACAACGATTTCAAACTTTACATGCAAAATATATATCAGCCAGTGTCAACTAATTATAAAATCACCCCTAAATGTTAAAAAGGCCTGTTGTGCAACGATTATGCCGATAAACGTGCAATGTTTGACCCTGCCTAAGGTCACTTAAGAGCCCTTAGCCGCTGTTGACTTTTCGTGAAAACCTTTGAACAGCGTGGAGTGGAAAACGATTTTGTGTTATAATTTTCACGAATTTCTTTTTATTAATGTCATATGTGAGAGCTTTTAGGTCTTTCATGCATTTATATTTTATTGTAATTATAACAAGAAGACGATTAAAAAAAATATCCCAACTCACCTCTTATAAGATTAGTTTTTAGTGAATGCTCCAACAAATTCTATATAGGTAATATTAAATATTATTTTTGTTTCAATCAATAGAAACTTTTTACGATACTTTACGGTGGAGGTATCACTGTCAAGCGAACGGCTTTTCTAGATGCTATGGCGAGTCCTAAAAAAATCATTTATAAAAATGTTTTATTTGTCTATAGTATCACCTTTCCCCGTTTTTCCGTTATGTTACAATTATAGAACGACCCGTGTCTCTGGCAGATTTGTAAGGATGGCATATGTCATGCCCAAATAGTTACATTTTCCTAAGGGAGCAACAATATCCTATGAACATTTATATATTACGACGTGACCTTTTTATGCACAACTTTTTACTGTTAGTCAGTAGGTGAAATCGGCCTTTTATAAGTTACATGGGTTTGTTCTTTTGGAAACTTTAGTTTTTTGAAGTAGTTCCGGTTTTTTGGGTCAAAAGGCAAAAGTTATGAATTATGTGATTTATTATTTTTTGAGTTTTAATCATAAATTCAAATAAATGAAGATACATACATAATATATTCACAACATTAAACTTTATAGATTTCGAGAAAAGTCAGTAATATTTAAAAATTTTATTTTATTTGACAGGCTTAGGTTTCATGTAATCATTAGTTCCATAAGAACTGGTTCAATTATATTCTGTTGCATCAAAATAGACAATAAACTTATTACAGGCTTGTTATAAAAAACATTCTTTAGTGTAATTATTTTGTTTTTAATTTAAAATTTTAAAACACGAATAAATTATTTAAATATAATAAAAAATTGTGTTAAGATTGAATATTTAATTTTGATATTACCATAAATATTACAATAATTACACTATTTTGATTTATTAGATCTATGTCCAGCAATGGCCCCAGACAGATTGATAATATATTAATTTTGCATTTGCGTTACGATAGTGATCTTCAATTATTGAGTATAATATTTATCTCAATACGTTCGTTATCTATTGGCGAAGCCTTTTATTCCGTATATAATAAAATAGTTGAAGCAAACGGTACACTTATATGTTTTCTGTTTGTAATATAACGTACAATTGTGTTCTCAGGAGCGTAATAACATCGTACGTCAGCCACAAATATCTGGGTAACTACACAATACGGACTGGTAGTAACTATAACAACAAAGGCGGAAATATCTCCAAGGTATTTCATCTATATATGTGCATAATAGATAATATTTGATAGGTCCATTGGCAAAGCGGTAAGTACATATTGCAGAAAAGGTCCTTCGAAACCCGCCTAATCTAACATAATGATAAAATAATAGCAAGTATGGGGATAGCATATAAATTATTTCGTTGAAATATTATATATACATACCAATCTTCATAATGATCAATCAAAGATTTTCTCTGTTTAAGGATATACACAAACATTCTCTTATATATCTTAAACATCATATACAAAATTAAAATTTGAGAATCAATAATAATATAAATGATGACATATAAATAGCCTAAATTGCTTAAAAATTTATATAGTAAATATAAAATTAACTGTTTGTCTTTAAAAATTCCGTGAAAATCGATCCAACTCTTACGGAGATTATCCGGAACAAAAAGACATGCAAACATTGTATATGTTCTCAGTACCCTATTGTATACTTTGATATCATTCATTAGTATACACTTCTTAGTTTATTTAAGTCATTCTTATTAGTATTAAATGGGTGACATAAATGTGGAATTCTCTTTTGATTATGAACCACCGTGAATTAATGGAAAGGTTATAATGTGTCCCTTTTCGCTGCTGTCTCTGAATTTCCGGGTAATCGAAATAAAAACATATAGGCCAGCAGCGAGTTCCTGAATAATTAATGATGTCATGTGGGTCTCTTGATGGACCTCAGCCTTAATAATTCAGAATTATAGCAAATTACACACTGAAGTCGAAACATACATGCAGTTCACGACCTTTCCATCTTTTAACGGTGGTTCGTAAATATAAAACATCGATATACGTCCTACCTGTTATCTACTTAAGACACCAATTATACTCGTGTATAATTATAGAGCAGAATATATGGTATTAGATATTAAATATATAAAGTGAAATGTATCTTTGCAATATCAAAACAACAGCGTTTTTCTATGTGTATTGTATAGGTTTTTAGTTATAACAGAAACATAAATTATTATTTGTCAAACTATTTGTTTAGTACGGTTAACCACCGAAAAGGCAGGACCAATTCTCAGTGAGAGATAACTGTTGTTGCGTAACAAAGACTATTTTTATTTTTGAAAAATATATGGGATCCGCACAAAATTGTTATAAGACTTGAAACACTGTCAATCAGTTTTAATGTTAAAGGCAAACCTTTAATAAAAAAAATTAGGATTGTTTCTTCGTACATTAAAAATTAGTACGTAAAATAAACGCGGAGTAGCCCGGGCCACCCTCCAAGTGTTTAATAAAATCTCTGTGTGTTGTATTAGTTATGAACAGCTAAACTACTAATTTAATTATTATTTGGTTGCACTTCTAGATAAAAATGTTAATGAACAACTTTGAACTAAAAGTCTCGGCGATAAAAGTTTCTGAAGCGTTAATGTTCGATTCACAAGTGCAGCCAGTCAACCTTCCTAATACAGATTATGAAATGTCTCTTGGTTACCTGAGTTCCATAATAGCCTGGACCCCATCTGGGGTAAGTATCATGGAGTAAATAGATTTCTAATTATATTTAAAGCCAATATGTTTTTTGTATGCCCTATGTCTATCCAAACAATTTGTCTTATAATTTTGTGTTTGGAAGCTTAGTTTTTGTGCAAATGCAACGGAAAATACATATAAAACGCAAAGTAATTTTGTTAGTAATCTTCGCCTAATCAAAAATAATAATTACTCTGTTCACAGTATGTTTGTTTGTATATGAATGTAATATTTCATTTACTTGGAAAAAAATAAAAAATGTGAAACCTTTTTCACTTATTAAATTTTTTTATAAAGTGACATTTTTGCAATATATTTATAAAAAGTATCAGTTAAAATTTTTATGACATCATTATCTAGCGATTTAAAATAACCTCTAAGTATGAATAGATATGTGAAAACCTATTGAAACTCGTAAAAATAAATAGGAAATGCCTTTGTATTGTGTATTTGAACCCATATCGTTCGGAAAATAATAGTCAACACGAACAATCGTCTCGAAAATCCTATTCAAATAAACATTTTATTCTTAGAATATCCCTCATAACTTTGATCTGATAAAAATGGTAATAAATGGTAGAAAGCTGAAGTATAAATCGAATATTTTTGATCATAAAAGCCAATATGGCGTGGGATGCGTTACCTATATCAAGTATTCCGGGAATCTAAAATATGATATCTCTTAAAATCTTTATTATGGACTTACGGCTGAATGCACATTTATTCGCGTATGCATCGCGTTAAATAAGTTTTTAATACTTAATAACATCTTTTTACAACATAGTCTTTATTTAGAAACAAAATATTTCAGTAAAAGTTGTTTAGATTTGTTCAAGTTAATTGTATCATATAACTTACCTTTAGAAAAATGAATAATAATTCGAAAATCATATATAATATCTGTAAAATTGTTCGAAATTTTTGTTACATTTTGATTCATAAAAAAAAATTATACGAGTATGTAATTAATAATAAATGAATGCGTAAGACAACTTAAAAAAAATATTAGAGTAACAAAACAAGATATTTTAAACTATAATATACACTAATCGCGTATTAACGTATAATTGTATTATAGTTAACGTATTCTACATTCATATTTTTCCAGCATATACGAGTAGTAAATGCACCAGTCATCGATGCTTCAATCTGTGAGCCAACCACAAAGCAACAACCTGGCCATTACATCTGCATTGGTGGTGTTCAAGATCCAAATCGACATTTTTGCCGGGTACGTAGAGATTCGATTTATTATTCATATCTAAAGGCGTACTTTAAGACGATACAGAAAATAATAGCTATATAATAAGCTAGCTTAATATCAGGCGTTTTTTTAGTTGCAGTTCTCAAGTGTGTAATTGGTAATTGTTGCCTTGGTTATGTTTCGGGCATTCGGACATTTTTTTTATTGCTGCAATCGACCTTTATTAGCGGAATATTTGGACTCAAATTCAATAAACTAATTAATGTTTGACAAGAATACCTGGGAGGAATCGAAATTAAATAATCGATTTTAATAATCATTTATCTTTATAAATGACAATTTTAAAATCGGAAAGAACTTCTACAACTGAATACTTCCTTACTAAAACTATAAAATAAAGTGAGTGAACGTTTGTTACGTTTTCAGGCAAAAACTACTCAACGGCTTATTAAAACTTTATAAAATATAGCATATAGAATAGAATATACGCTATAAGTTGTAAAGATAATGTGACACGGTTGAAACTGTGAGACACCGCTAGTAAAATATATATCTACTTAACATGCCACATTTAAAAATACAAAGTATATATTTTTTATAAAATATTACTAAGTATAAATTAATTCTAAACAACAGCAAAACCAAATATTATCACAAGCCTCAAAGCCTGACCCGGCCAGATATATTATCTTTATATCCTATCCTCATTGTATGAAAAGCTAACAATTTCTATTTCATACGCAGAATGAAGCGTGTAATATTGAAATACGAATATTGAATAAGAGTACTTGAAAATTAGGGCAACTGCTTATAATTATCTGTTTCAACATTTTCATCCTACGAGTTTTGATTTTTAATTCGAATTTTCACAGACTATAATTGAATTAATGTATGTAAACAGCTTCATTGAACTACTATTTAATATTAGAGAATAAATTAATTCATAATTTTTAACCATCGTAAAATTTTTCAGAGAGACAACGGAGGTGCTGTTATACAGAACAACACTTTAATAGCCATCTCAGCTTTTCTTCACACCTGCGCGCTTTATACTAAAACCCATGCCTTTCCTAAAGCCGCTAGCTTCGCTAGATGGGTCGATAGTGTTATATGGGATGAGGACAACCGTCCTACAACAACTACAAGTACAACGACAACACAAATCTCTTCCACAATAAAAAATACAACAGAATATGTCGATAGAAGCCCATATTTCGGTGACCCGAGAAGATTTATGTTAACTTTACCATTTGACCCGGTAAATGTACCGTTAGAACCAGCAGAAGATAACTCAGTGTTACCAGGAATGAGTCTCTATGAGTCATATCTTCAGAATTTAGCGAAGATGCGAACATCGACAATGGCAAACCCGAAAATGGAGGAGAAAAAAAAATGGCTAGAGAAATTCGGAAACGTGGTCCTAATGAAGCAGTACCCGGCGAAATATGACTTTGATTATAATAACGCATAATATTTTTAATATATGCTATGAACTTCTTGTATATTATTCAATAATTAAATATGTATATTGATATTGTTTTTGAGTTTCAAATACACGGTACTATATAATTTGTTATAATTTAATTTATCTGTAACTATTTTATATATGTACACAAGGAATGTTACATTTATAAAATAAATTAGTTATTAAAAAATCCGTCACTGTGCGATTTGTAGTATAAATAAATATTACCTGATAATTTTTCTTTGACCTTTACCGAACAAGTGAAGTGTGAAATTCCCCGTTAGTTATAATCTGGCTTATTTAAAAAATATATATATAGATATACAGGTCCTTCCATAGATACGAAGTCACTACCATGCAAATCGGTTTAATTTATAAAAAATCACTTCGATATCTATTAAACCAGACATTTTGTCAGTTACGTAACATTATAAGAAGTTGTCGAAGGACTTAGTTAATTATCGTTCACCCTTCAACAGAGCTGACTATTGTATTAATCAATTTATTATAATCCTAATTCCCTCTGTGTTGACGAATATAAATTGCAAATTGAATATTGACTAATTCCTAACGACACTCAGCTGTTTACTTTGGAAATTTAGGAAACAAAATCTTGTTCGCATTAATGACGTCCTCAGAAGTCGAAAGTTTGATACTAATTGGATTCAAAGTTACCGTTACATAAATTGTGTTTTGAGTGAGCGACGTATCAAGTCTGCCTTAAATTGACGAGTATTCTTGAAAACATTGGTATCACAGAAATGTTTGGATACTTTTAATAATTGAAAAGATGTTTTCTCAGTCTACATATAACAATTTTCTTCAGCGAACTTATTTAATTATATCTTATCCTAGAGGTGCTCCGCAGTATTGCCTGTGTCAATTTAATATTAGTATAGACAATGATACTAAAATAGAAGTAGCCAGAGCTAGTCCTTATAAAGCTAGATGTGCCAATGAAATTCCTATCAATCTTGATCAAAGCAATTTGAGAATTAGCCGGAACAGACACTTCAGTTTTTGCAGGACCAAGAAAATCTCTTTTTTAGGATTGAAGCCTTGGAAAAAACACTGGACTCGGTGTGTGGAGAGAC
>JAOSYY010026330.1:5631-16389 GCA_025727935.1 Hebomoia glaucippe | reverse complement strand
TACTGTACTAGCAGACCCGCGCAACTTCGTCTGCTTCACATAAGATATTCAAATCTATGAAAAAAGCATTCATATCAATTTTTATAATGATCGAACAAATAGTTTCAGAGTGTAGCGATGTCTGTCTGTTTGTCTCTGTTTTATATACATTATATGTTGACCTACTTTTGATATCTATATTTCTTTATAAGTTGTATTATTTTCTAATGACGTTTCGTTCGTCTATCCGTCTGTGATTTATGGCGAAACCTCAGAAACGTTATAACACAGGGCTTAAAGACTGATAAAACGCACTTATTCTTAGGACTCCCGACGGATTTTCAGCTTCATTTGTTTATTGATAATCGTAGTATGTAGATATATTTTGCTGCTAATAATTGTTGTTGAATTGAGTGTTTTTATTGTATTTACCAAATAAAAATATCCATAAAAGAATAACAAAACGTTGCGTGAAGAAACTTTCGAAATAAGAATTTGCTTAACCCTTACTTGATCTTTAGCAGATCCTAAGCAATTACATAAAGATTCCTTAACATAGAATTAGGTTAGAATAGTATTAACGTTAGAGTTCAACTTGTATTGGTTATGAAGTCAACCTGTACATGTGAATAAATTAAGTATGTAGATCCCTTAGTTTGTCTACATGTAACCAATTTAGAGAGTATTGATCGAACATACGATAACACTAAATTAGTCTTATTGATTTCCTAAAAAACCCTTAATCTGATAAATTAATTTATAAAGGCTAAATTCGATAATAATATTATGAAGCTTCCAGACACTAAATTGAAATTTCAAAGTTTCAATTCGATATAGCAATTATAATTAAATATAATTAGACTTTCAGAATTTATCTACACTGTTTGTTAGATATAAATGAAATGTATAAAAAGTTCTACTAGAACATTTCCAAATTCAAAATTAGATAAGGTAAGCATGTACTAGACCAGTGTAACTTGATCTCTCTTCGGCAAAGTTGATCACGTACGATGTCTATTGAAACTGCGGTCTTTGTGGCCTGTTTACGGAATCAGACAATATTGTGTATTTGAGTATTCAAGACATTGCATTTCTTGTTTCAAAATATCTACATCTCGTTCCTTTTTTATTTATCGCAGTGTACGGCAGTTTTAATATTAAACGACTTTGAAATTGATATTCTATGATCCCCTAGTAGGTATAGGACAAAAAATATTCGTTTCACTAACAATTTTAGAAGCTAATTCATCCGCTTTGCGTTACCCGACTTAAAATATTGTATTGGAACGTATACCACTAAACTAAACCACAATATTAACATTGTAAAAATCGTATTAATAAAATATCAATGCAAGATATTTATATGCAAGACATCTATAAGCATCATTTATAACTCTCATCTCATTTTGTTATTAGTTAAAAGTTTATTGTATCATTAAAAATTACTTCTTATTTCCTTGTTAAGTAAAAATGAATAATACACCTTTATTAAATTACAAATAATATCTATACATCTTAAATTTTGTGTGCTAGAATAATTCTTTTTGTTAAACACAAAGTTCATACTCTAACTGAGACGTGACAGAACCGCCTTAAATGATTTACATACTCTGAAGGCGGTCTTACGTAAGCCTCTTACGATCTCATGGCACCCTAGTACCACAAAAAGCAATTTGTGACAAGCTTCTAAGCATAAAAAGACAAAACTGAGGCGAATGAATTTTCCTTTCTATTTCCTTTCTACATTTCTTTAAACTTGCAGATTCCAGAACTTTTAACAACAGCCTTATCGAGCGAATCTGATATGGCATTACAGACTACTAAATAAAGACCTAAGTAAATTTGTCCGTTTGGATATTATTTATTCGACTGTTGTATATGACGTATTGTAATAATTGAGAATTTTGCTCATACACATGCTTTTAATAACTTTGGCCGGACGCAATAAATTACCATTAACAATGTGAAGCAAAAAATCTTATTAAGAATTTTGCGCGGAAGTAAGAAAGACTTGATGTAGTAACATTTTATATTATGAAAGCTTTTAAGTATAATCTATTATATTACGGCTTTCAATAATATAAATTTAACTTATGTTAGAATTTCCGTTTGAATAATCATTTTAAAATCCTTGTAAAAATTTTCACTTACAGTAACTCACTAAATCACTCGTGCAAAAATATTGCCGTCACCGCGTTCCTATTTCCCTAAGCTATGTCGAGATTTGCATTTTAATCAAACTAAATGCGAATTTCCATATTATTTCAATAACGTATGCGAGAGCTGCTTACAACCAAGTATGTGTTCTTCCATTGTAGAGCAGTTCCCGCAGTGTTTCATACTTATATACATATTTAAGAGAATTTATATATATACAAAACTCATTATCGTTGGCAGGTTGAATATACGAATATTTAGACATGTCCTCACAACATATTATTAAACAACTCTAAATTTTCTGTTGTCTTCTAACCCTTATAATTAACCGGCCTTGCGTTGCTATGGCTAAGGTTTTTGTTATATTAAATTATAATTAGTAAGCATAATTATTATTATTGAAACGTTTGTGCTTTTAACACAGTGCCCTCTATTGAATACCTATTAAATTTAGTCAACAGATATTGTCATCTGTTAAAATTGTTTGTATCACAATAAAATAATATTGCGACTATAAATTGATAAATAAAGTATCCTACCTAATAAATTGGAGCATAGCACTAATTTTAAAGAAAAAACGTTACAATCGATTCAGTAGTTTCGGAGTTAATCCCGGACAGACAACGTGATACGTAATTTATATGTATTAAGATTTTGTTTCAATAGCGATCCTTTCTAGAATGTATCATCTAATTAATCAATGAGCGCTATTTTTTTTTTAAGTCGAAAAAAGGTGTTTTCATTTAGATTTTTATAATTAATCAGTGGTATGCTGAAAGTCTAACAATGCTTTCTATTTTAATCGTATTCAAATAATAAATATACATATCTTGACACTAAACGTAGAAAGGTTATTGAAAAAATGTAAAAATGTCTAAAATCATCAAAAGAAACTTAGATTTGATTACTAAAAAGAATTAATATGTCAGAATTATATATACATATTTTCATTTCTAATTTAATTTTCAAAACTATATAACTCTCTTAAGAAACATATAGATTTTTAAAGCAACTCTTCACATTTCGCAGTCGAGTAAAGATTAGCCCTGGTATAAACCATAATACATTAACAGCTACTGTCATAAACTGTGAGTGTTCGTCTCGACGTTATCATTATTGCTTAATGAATCACTCATCACATACAAAGATAGGATCATAGCAAGTGGATAGCTATATTACCTACCACAAGGGAACATATAATATTTGATTATACATACACAGCCTACCTATATACATATGTATATCATTAAATTAATTAATAATAAACCTAATTTTATCCGCAGGGATTTGGATCCGCTCACCCCACTGAAATAATTATCTTCCCCAAAATATGTGTGTCCTTAAATTAAATTATTTTGAATGCTCAAAATAACATCAAATATAATAGATCGACAGGGTTTCATTTAATCCCATATGCTTAAGGTATCACCGTGAATTATTTGCCTTACCTGAAAATTTGTAGCTGACAGTCAATTCCTAACATTTTTTAGAGGCTTGTAGTCGTAAAATTACGTTCTAGTCCCTAGTAGCCTAAAAAATAACCGGATGTTGAATTCCTAACGTACGTTGTACTTGATTTTTCCATATTTTTCGTGATATTTGATGGGACCCAAAATTTTTCATGCAAATACTAACTGTAAAAAGTTTCAATACATCGAATGTGTAGGATACTAACATACAAATATTCATTTTAAGGCAGAAATCTGCCAAAGCCTGTCAGTTACAAGTATATTATGCAAAACGTAAAAGTCCACATGCTAATAAACTTCAGACGTGTTATGTAACTGATCATTTATTAAATTCTATAGTTCCACATAGGCAAATGTGTAAATTTTTGATAATAAACACAAAAATGCAAATTTATCTATATAGACTTTGTATAAGGAAACTCATATGTACAAATTAAGCCAAATTACACAACCAAATGACTTTAGCCTACAAAAAATATACTACCACATAAGTTGTAAGAAATCGTTTCCAGTTTGTATACAAATGTTTTTACCTTAAACCGAGTCAGAAATGAGACATTTTTTTTAAATGACAGCGCGAGCAGCAAATATACAAGGTTGTAAAGTCAAAATTCTATAAAATTACTCATTTACAAAACTCCCGGACAACCTGTCAGGTAAAACTAGCAAATGTAAAAGTTACGTTTCTCAGACTTGATACTATAGACTTTAAGCAATGACATACTCTTGATCTATCTATTTTCATTTCATATATGTAGCCTAAAAGCCTTAAGGAATATTATGAATGTACTGGTCAATATTACATTTAATTTAAGAAAAAGATACATTCTATTATGACATAATTCTAGCATTCCATGCATTAGCCAACAGTGATTTCTTGACCTTTCAGGATCTAAATCTTTTAATGCTAATTTCGTGTGTAATTCTCGCCACATTGAGAACCGACGCTAAATAACTTCGTAAATAAATAAACGACGGTAACTTAAACAAAGTATACGTATAGTAACATTATTATTTGGGATCGTAGTTTTGTATGTCCGGTGTTATTCTTTTATTTCGATACTGGCTCCAAATAAATCATGGTAAATATGACAAGGAATGTTCAAAAGGAACTTCAAAGGATTGTATATTTGAGCAAACAATATCGAAATCGCGCGATCAAACATTGTTCGCCAAGTTTTGTTTGACCAATTCGCTTTGTGGCGAAAGGAATTTTCATATTTAATGAATTATTCAACATGAACATTTTTCGAAATAAAAAAGAGTATGGTATAGTACTTTTTATATATTTTACATATCCGTAAATCATCCTTTTTAATATAAGTTCAAAGGCATTTTTAATTGCACGATCACTTCCAAGATACCAAATTTTTAATAGCTGTCCAGACTATATTTTTAAAAAAATCTCTTAATATGACTTTAGTAAGAGATTTTTTAGTAAGTGGACAAAAGCCACGAAATAATTTTCAAAATGCGTGTTGCATTTTGAAAATTATTCCGTTGCTTTTGTTAGTTGTTCTAAGTTAAGTGATCTGCTTGGGATTTCTTCCAGGATAACAACCACAATAATTACACCAAAAATAAAGGATAAACCATAATTCTTGTAACTAATACCCAGTAATATTGCGAAAGCGGATAAATATAGGTAACTAAACGATCAACAACAAACAAACTCAGCTAACTTCGAGCTCGATTTTCCATCTATTTTCGCCTTGAGACGTGTATAGTGTTAGTTATAGCGAGGATAGTGAAAAATATTTTTCTTAGATATATATTAAACGTAGAAGATTTCTTAAATCCCAGACGTAAAAAATATTCTATTAAACATGTTTCAGTTAAGGTATACGAATACTGAACGAACCGATTTTATTAAGATTATTTCTTTGAGAAACAGTTTGATTGTTAAAATTTAAAAAAAAGTATTTCATAATTATCTAGATTCGGAGAATTTAATGTGCTTAACTTACATATTATGAGGAGACGGGAAATAGGTAAGCTAATGATTAACGACTACCACTCATGAACATTTTAGATCGAAGGGTTTACAAAATTATAAGAATGCGAATTTTATGTAATATTATATAAAGAGTATAATCTTAGAAAGTACTGCAAAATTTTTAAAGTTTATTTCTCTTATTCAAATATATCTTGATTGATATGGATTACTAGTTTGATCTTTGAATATATATTGATATATATTCAAAGATCAAACTAGCATCGGGCTGTTGCTGTGGAATAAATCGCTTTTACTCTAGCCACACGTAACAAAAACGCTGATATCCGATAACTAATTGGCAGAGTCGACAGTTGGAACAATTAATGACGTTCTTATACGACTCGCTCTTTCACTTAACTTCCTTAACTATCGACAAATGCTTTTTGCTTTTTTTAAATACCCTAGCCTTTCTTATTTTCAAAGAATCGTATCTAGATAGAAAATACCAGGTCTACTCATTACAAAATATATTATATATTAAAGGAAACTCGAACATTTAGCTTAATATATCTCGTTAGCACATTTCCACGTTGCATTTCGCAATATCTCACGTCATTTAACACGTGATAATAGCATGTCTGCGTTTAATATAATTTCCTTCACAAATGATTTAAATTGTTAAAGTTCGATGGCGATTATCGCTCGATTAATCACTATTGTATAATTAGGGCACAAATATATAATATGATCGAATAATCAAATTTTCTTCCTACTAATGAGTAATGTCATCTAACTTTAATTAGCTAGGGAAGTGTTATTTTGGATATATATATTATACTCATATTAATAATTATTCTTGAAATGTATTTTTTCAAAAAACATCTAATTGGCTCCTTTTTAAACCCTTACGTAAAAAGGTAGGTCTAATTTGACGTGTATCTATGACTGTGGTATGGTAGCTTTTAAATTGTTGAGCGGTTTTGGTGCAGCATTTTTGTTTAAACTTGATATGATCGAAGTTATTCTTAGGTATAATTTAAAATGAACTTACAAGGCATTTGAAGATTTGCAGTCAAAGTTTACATATTTTTTTAATTATTGTACTTCATAGATTTAATAAATCAAGATAGGACAGAACTTTGCATGGCAATGTTTTTTTTTTTTGCGAAGATACGTCAATGGTAAAGAACACCTTTGATATCATCGTTTGGTAATCCGATAGAAAATATCTAGTTAAAAAACACAAAGTAAATCTAAAAAAGCTTTTGGCAATTAAATCGCTTTTCACTAACAAAAAACTGAATGCAACGAACGGGTAACATGTGCCGAGTTTAAAACCGAATCAAATTTTTATTTTCACACTTTTATTGTTCTGACATTTATTTGAAATCAAAATGCTGGCAACATTTTGATTTCGACGTGTTTTTTATGCCTCAAATGCTACTGCGGCCTCTGTCACTGAAACGGTTCTATCAGTTATGGGCACTATGGGGAAAATTGTAAAAAATAGAAAAAGAACTATCGAGGAACTGTAACATTTTTGAACAGAAAAAAACTATCGTTAAGGTCTCTTGGTAGAGTCAAATATACGCCAGTGTATGTTTTGAGCTACTCGTATATATTTTTTCAGATATTCAAAAGAAAAATATATCTCAGCTGGTCAATGGTCAATGTCTATGGTTTCAGATTGTATAATGAATATGGGAATAAAGAGTTGTATAAAGCTGAAATTTGTGAAACACTTGGTAAGCTCTTTGTAGTTTTATGGAGAACAGAATTGGACAGACTGTTCAACAGATACTAAGTGATGATGATAGACATGAGAGTAAATCTTGACTCGTCGCTGGCCTTTAAATGTAGTGTTTGCCCACAGCGACATTAAGGACTAACACTCCAATCCTAATGTAACAAGTATCATATTTAACAATGGTTTAATCTTATATAAGTAATTAATTTTCAATCGCCGGATAAAAGTTTTTTAAGCTAAATAAATTAATAAACCAAGTGTTTTGAATTACGCTTTATCATAAAAATATAACAGTAGGTATTTATATTTTTAAATATAGAATTTCGTTATTAAAATGTGTATAAACCATCAATTTTCTATAACGTAGATGGATCGAAAAAGGCATTTTCGCAAATCATTGACAACTCATTATTTGTATATTAGTAATATATTTTACAAAAATCTGACGAAGTATAGAAATTATTTATACATAAAAAGCATTCATTAATAAAGGCGTCTTGGAAAAAGTATATAATAACACTAACGGTTGAAAATAATATCAAAAATATTATTTTTTTCTACTTATATAGATAACATGAATGACTAATGACTGGGCTGAGAGCTGGGTCAGACATTTCATATTTTAAATACACGTCAAAATATTTGAATCATTTACTCAAAATCTTATTTCCATATTCTAAGACGTAATGTAAATTTCAATTTAATTGTAGACCTTGTCAAAATATTCACTGATATTGAGATTAAAACATTTTTAACGATTCCACTAAATAATAATCTCTCTGCTTCATAAGCCATCTTCTGTAATTTTGAATTTCGAATTTAAATTAACTTACCTCATCGTCGAAAGCGACGTTGTCAGCCATGCTTTCTGCGTATCCTTTTTACTGTATGTTTTCGTAATCAAACAGCAACGCATCTATATCCGCTGACTTCGTTATGCCATAACCAGTACATTCTGTAAAAAGCAAAAATGGTTAGATGTCACGCAAAACATCGCTACTAAAACGCATGATTGAAGAAAAGTTCTAGTACTAAAATAATAATCGAAAAATAATACTTATATGTCGGAACAGAATTATACTTAGGTATGCAATGGCTCTAGGGTGGGCAAATTTAGGATGTGCCAAAATTTTTCAATCTACTCAAATTTTAAATCGATAACTTTTATTAATTACGACATCGGATTTTAATAGTTATTTGATTATCATAACTAATTTGTTAAATTAGTTATGTAGCTAAAGCTACTACTAAATATGTAATAATATTGAAAGCCACATTTATATCTTGGGTGTTAGAGACATTAATCAACTTGCAAGTCTATTCATGTAAATAAAAAAATATTTATCTGGAATTAAATTTTATAGTAGACAAAATTACTAAGTCAAAACTTTCATTGAGATCCTCCATTGAGTATTTGTAATTATTTAAGTTACCTGTATAAATACAAGTAATCTTGTAGTAAAGTAATATCCGAAGACTATTATTAAAGTCTTTGTATATTTAAACATGGCAGAACTACCGAATTATAGTTAGAAAATCCTTAGCGTAGCATGTAGCCTGCCAACTCGCGATAAGGTTATACTCGCTGGTGAATGCTTCGGATAATCTAAAGCGGAAGCCAAGTCTCCTTTATTTTCATATTTCGAATGCAAATTCAAATATTTTCCAATTCAAATGTTTTCCAATTTCAAATTCAAGTGTTCTATTGTCTTTGGTTTAGTACATTATGGAACACCGTTCAGCTGACGTTGAACTTCATTTGTGTTCGTGTAAATTATATATATCAGTACTACAATATTTTTGTCGAAGCACTTTTATGTATTAAATAAGTTGATATTATCGTATTATTAAAGTTGAAAACTATTAATAAAGCAACAACGGACTTCAACTAGGCTATTTACAATGATTCTGAAAGATTTCTCTCTGCAGCGTAAACGTTTCGTTCATCAGGTAGTCCGAATATTGATACTCACGTCTCCGCCAGCTACGGAATCGAAATGGAATGTTTTTCAAATAGCAATAGGATTGCATTACTGATTACTAGATATTATAATTATTTATTTTCACACATATAATGATAGTAATTAGAATTGAAATATATTCGATACCTTCTAATAAGTAAAATAAGTCTTAAATTTTCCATAATTAAATATTATAATTACAGTTATATAAGTAGTATTGTCTATAATCTATCTCGGCGTAGTGCTACACCGTAGCACCGTAGCACTTCATAAACAAAATATGTCT
Organism: Hebomoia glaucippe; assembly: GCA_025727935.1. Taxonomy (NCBI): domain Eukaryota; kingdom Metazoa; phylum Arthropoda; class Insecta; order Lepidoptera; family Pieridae; genus Hebomoia; species Hebomoia glaucippe. The sequence goes on along the minus strand of JAOSYY010026330.1, from coordinate 6,854 downwards.
TATGTTATATTTTTGACAGTGTTAATGGTGTAGCCGTACATATGATGTAGTATAAAGGTATACATTGGACTTCGTATAAATCTTATCTATAAATATTATTTATCTGTGAATATATCTTAGAAATGAGCCTCAGCTCATTTTAAAAAAATCGTATGTGCAGAGTAGACGTGATAGAAGTGAAACTACTTTGGCATGGTCAATTCAAATGATTTTCTAATCATTAGTCAGATATAAAATCCAAAATCGTAACGATCTCATGGTTAGCCATCCCATGACGGTATTGGTGTGACGTGACCATGAAATTTCACTGTCAACGCGTCCAAAGAAGTTTTACTTCAAAAAATATATAAATAAGACCGTTTTAATTACTTTTATAGATCTTTAACTTATATTTTTTGATTTCAGAAATTGACATAATTTGAGAATAAAAAGTTGCTTTTCCTTGTCCCTTCATGAAAGGTAGCATTAGTATTATCACCTGTCTTCGTTTATGGGAACACTTCCCAAACATCCTGTATACAAATTGTTTCCCATCTGTTTAAGTTCCCTCATCTACACTTTACCAACAAATATCCACTCCATTCCCTATTAATATTGAATATGAAGTTATTTGTTCAACAAATACCGGACATGCGTGGTGAAGTTACCACATTATTAAATTTCTGAGTTATGTTATTAAAACAAACTTCATAGCTTGGTTGCCGTTTCAATTTTCGTACTTTTTACGTTGTACAGGTTGGAATCTTTCGAATACCGAATATATTGTGTTATATGGTATGTCAAAACTCGGTACATTAAATATTTCAACTGTATATTACCTAAATGAATGTACTTGTCACTGGTTGCCCTAAGCGAAGCCATGCTTTCTTTTAACAGTATATACATACTACGCATAAAACATTATGTGTGAATATATGTATATATGTATATATATGTATATATATATATATATATATACATATATATATATATATACATCTATACATATATACATATATATATATATATATATATATATACATATAAGCGCGATCATAAATCGTTTTGAATTTTTATGCATACATTCCAGCAAATATTACAACCGTTGCAAATTTTTACAGACTTTTCATTGATAATGATATAAATATTTCGTTTACATTATCGAATCGCTAGTAAGATTTGAACTTTGTATTTCTATTATCTAACTAGCAATGTCTCATAGCCTCGTCCGGGTTGATTTTATA
>JAOSYY010026312.1:0-50741 GCA_025727935.1 Hebomoia glaucippe | reverse complement strand
GAAATAATTTTTCAAATGGGACCACCGATTCCTGAGATTAGCGAGTTCAAACAAACGAATTTTCGAGCTTTATAATGAAATAAGCCGTGTGAAACGATTAAGCAATTACACCGTGAAATCAATTATTGTATTCAAATGAGCGATTGATCTGTTATGTGTCGTATTAGGCAATGTTTCAAACATTCACAACTCCCTAATGCTGGATCAGCTATATCAGAAATAATTTACCGTTACGACCTTTTAAACGTACTCCGACGATTCATAGATTATACACTTTACCCCGTTCTATACTTCAAAACTCTTCGTAATAAGTTAAGAGCGTAGATTTTACTAAACCATTTTAAATTAAGTTACTTATAATCAAATATAGCTTTCAAACAGTCTATTTATGCCTCTGTTATCCAACTTTGACATATATGTTACAAAACATATATTATCACGTCATTGTATTTTTTTTAATATAACCAACAGACTTTTCTATTGTCATTGAAATTAAATTTTTGACATTATGATCATTAAAGTACATATTAAACATATACTTACTCATTCTGAAAACCACTATAAAGCGTGAAATACATAATTTATGTTGTCAATGATAACAGCTATTAATTATTACTTCTAGATATTGTATTAATCATCTATAAATAATGAAGTCGATAGACATCACGTGATTAACAAGCTTGAGTTGAATGTGTCAATGACGTATAAAGTTGACAAAAGGTTACAAATTAATATATTCTTGAAGACTATAATTATATAATTAAGTCGTAATAAGTAGTATGGTGTTCCGGAAATGGTATCATTGATAATTATAGGTTAATTTAGCGTTATAAAAATGTAGTATTGATTAACTTTTGTAAGAAAAAGAAAATAATATCTTTTTAGAACACAAATGCAAAGAAAATTTTTAACAAAACTCGGAAAGTATTTTTCATGATCCACTTTGATGTTTGAAACTACAAAACGAAATATTTTGAGACTTGTCCTACTTTGTGAATGAAATCTGTTTTAAATTTGAATTTTACATTGTTATAAAGTTATGTTATGAAAAAGATCAAATGTTAAATACAAATATGAGCTATTAAATCATATTAAATATTCAAGTAACCAGTTATTAAGCATAAATTTGTCAAGGGAATATAATGTGTGAAATTAGTTTTAGGACAAAATAGGTTTTGTTAGAAAACTTTGTCCCAATTCGGCATAGATAATATGACGAGAGGTTAAAAAATAAGAACAAGTATAAAGTGTAATATTTTAACAAAGCGAAAAAGTTATACATAGTTATACCGCGCGGAGTACCTACATAGTTATTTTTTATTATTTATATTAATAAAACTGAATATTTCCTAATTACATCAGCTATCTGCCAATGAAAGCCCCGTTAATACCGCTGAAGAGATTAGGCGAAGCAAACAAACATACAAAAAATGTATTTTTTTATGTTATATGCCGCGTCCATTCATATGTATTTAGTAGAAACCGGTTATTTATCTATTAACAAACAGATATTCCAATTTGTTTTATCTGTATACGTATAACTGTAACATTATTATAATACTAGTAAAATAACAGAATATTTCTAGAATACAGGTAATCTTGCAATAAATTACTGATACATTTTTGTTAGGAGAATAGCGATTACAACGAAACCTAGCTGATTAAATTACTATCTTCCCACAGATAATTTCCTTTACCAATGACATCTTAAATTCTTAACTACACATTGGAATATATAATTTGCTGAACAACGAGATTTCGACGCAATTACAGTTGTAAAAGCAAATATATCATTATTTTCGCATCAGTAGCTCGGTAATAAACATATAAAAGGAAGGACACGATTGTTATTAAAATCGGCATTGTTTCTTAATGTAAAATAATAGTATTATTGTTTTTAACAGGATTATAAAAATAATTTCATCTTTATCTGTTTCTCGAATCTCGTAGATGAGTAAAATTTTGTGATAATAAATTCTTAAATAAAAGACAAGATAAGACTAAACGTAATTAGCCTAGTATTTAAGAACAGTCTAACTTTCAAGATGGAACATGATAATAGTGTGCACTATCGCTTGGTAGCAGAATATCAGATTACCTACTTCTGCAAAAGGCTTACATTTTCTACGTTTACAATTTAAACAGTGGTCATGTAATAGACTTTAAAGCCACCCCAAAAGGTTTAAAATCCTTTCCCTCCTCAGATTGGTTAGGTTATAAATCCTTTGATTGTATATAAAAATGTAAATAGGTTTTTTATAGGCTTTCGTCCCCCACCGACCTGTAAACCAAGGTTAAACGATGGTCGCTTATCGTCGACGAGAATGACAATTATATTATAAATACATATTACTATAAACTTCCCACGGTTTGTTTGATATTTCTTAAGTTTTTCCTTGTAAGGGTAACATAATAGTAACATAACATAAAAGGCAAATTCGCTAGTTTATGAGTCTTTATCTCTGAAACAACTTTTTATTATCAATTCTTAGATAAAACCTCGTTTAAATTGGCATAAAAAATATAGAATTACTGTCGGAACGAAGACATAATCTGCGGAAGTTTTACATTAACTTGTTTTAATAATTAATTTTAAATATTAAAATTATTTTGTACAAACTTAGAATAATTTGACATTTAAAGATTTACCAAAACCATCTTGGAGCAGATCAGACTTGTGACACGGACTGTAGGATTAATAAAAAGTCATTAAAGTTATTATACTCGGCATGAACACATCGGACAAGCTACAGTAATTAAAACCTGTGTGGTCCGCATTAAAATATTATTCACATGACACTCACTACTTGCAGGCTATTATTTTTTCTATACATTACAAGCTGGTTTAGGGTCAGTCAATAAATTATATCCGAATCCTCGAAATAAATAAAAAATATGTCAACCGTAAAGAAATGGCTGTGGAGGTATGGTCATGAGATCACCTGATGTCCCTTGCTTCTATAAAAACTCTTGGATTTGCAAGGATTTACCATTTGGCAACCCTAAACTAAATGCTTAATAATTCATTCGAATTTAGGAAAAAGTTCGTTTCTCGTAAGTCTAGCGTAAATTCTCCTTAACTAGTGGCCACAGTTTATTGAATACGATCCCTGAGGTCAGGAAGCGTTTGAATGTTTTATTACGCCCTTTGCGTTCACAGTTGTTATTGGTTGTTCTTGAACTCGGTTTTATTGGCTGCCACAGCCTACACAGTATTTTCTTATGCAGACCATAGATTTCAGACATACAACAATAATTAATAATAGAACAACTGGCAGAATTAATAAAATATATAGAAAATTTCTATATGTACAAGAATATTAAGCAAATGGAGTTATAGAGGTTTGGTATTCTTGAAGTTTTAGAAGAGATAACATTAAAAGTTTAATCTTTTATTTCTCTCATATATTTTAATATCTTAATTAGGATTTTTGTAAAATAGATAAAAAAAGTAAAATACAAAGACGTAAATACAAAAATAAAAATAGTATAAAAATCCTCACCTAGAAGGCCACCAACAGCGGAGTTTGGCCCAAGCCACCGATGGGTAGGCCCACAGAGAAAGAAAGCATCTGATCCAACCACCTGGCGATAGACTCTTTATAATAATAATCTTCTGTTATTATTTATATAGATAATAATTAATATTCTATTACTAAACAAATGAAGTGTATCTACTGAAATCTGGGTGAGGTTGTTTTACTAAAATGATAAAAATAACTTGAAGGACCAAAGTTTTGGCAGATTATATTTTCATCTTTTATACTCTATGGTTAGTTTTGAATATTTAACGATTCCTGGAATACATTACAAAAGTTAATGCACACTGTTATTAAGGTACAATAATTAATGAATGAATACAATGCGGAGAGCTCTTCATAATCCCTATTTATTCAAATTGAAGGTGACATGTTTATTACACGGTGTTTTAAAATTGTTCTCTAAACATCAAACGCGGTCCCAAATTTTATGTTTATGAGTTTTGGTAGGGATTACATTTTTTTTAAAAACAATCCAGACTAAAATTACGACATTATTAATTAAATAGTCTTCTTTTAGATTAATCCCGAAAATATCAATTTCAAATTCGTGTTAAAGTTTAATATAAAAAAATAAAATCGATTTACTGATGCTATAGTACGACTAAAGTCTAAATAATTCGAATTCGCCATTTGTATCTTTAGATCATTCTTGTGACAGGTTCGCAGCATTATATCAACCCTTGGGAGCATTTTATACGCCACTGAATTACATACATTTCCGACTCTAGTTTTATGGGAAAAGTTCACGAACAGTAATCAATGATCATTTTCCGCCAGAGATCTAAATTGCCATACGTATAAACACTTTAAACACAAAATTACAACTTATGTCTATAAATAAAATATTATTTGTGTTGTTTGGCGTACAATCACGTCTCCATCGCCACCGCCTCACATCTAGTTGGGGACCACGGACTGAATAATGGATATGTCATAAGTCATAAGTGATTTCTTTTTGAAGACAAGACTTTGTCCAACAAAGGCTATGGTCCCCTTTTTGGACAGTAGTTATACAACTCTAAAAGTTTATATACATACTAGAAAAATATACACTAGCTTTATTGTTTTATATATATGTACATATAAATAAACAATAAACAATTTATCTATGACGATATGAAGAGAAAGACAATTCATAACATTTTAGTCTACCAGTGCGTCTGACCGTTTGTTTCGGTAAACATCCGAGATGGCCGGTTCAAATTTGATGGCTGATAGCTAAAGTTATAAGGACGAACTTCGACTACTTTTATTTTATCTTCATCATTATGTACACCTAGATTCAATGTGATTAAAATAAATTAAATACCATATCATGAAGTCCCAAAGCTGTATATAATATATCAAGTACCTTTTTAACACGGAAAACCGTTATAAAATTTAATCGTTATCATAGATTGTCGTTTGAGAAGTTGTTGTATTATCTATTCAACCGCCATTCAAAACTGTATCAAAAGGCAGATCGATAATACTTCGTTTACATTTAAGCTAGAGTGAGATAAAACATGTAACTAATGAACGATTTAAAATGACTTATCTTAGTCAGGAATACCACTAACAAAGAATTCTCGCCAGTATTGTTAATTTTTTACATAGTAAAATTATTTTAATAGCGAAAGTTCAGATATTGAATTTCAAGGAAATAAGCTCAATAACTTATTCCGCTGGTACGACAATGCAGTCTGTTCATAATATTTTATTGAAATTATTCGTCGTACATACAAGGAGGGATGAGAAAGAAGTGAGAATGAGATAAAATATAATGACTTAATAATTTATTTTTCTACATAGGCTCCGAGTCTCTCTACACACCGAGTCCAACGCTTTTCTAAAGCTTCAATCCCTTTCAAAAAGAAGTTTTCATATTTATTTCTTTCTTACCAAGGAGTATTTCGTTCTCACTACTTTTTGATCCCTCCTCGTAATTATATATCTCCATCACGCCCTACAAGGGGACGTAGAAATTCATTATCACGATTGTGATATTACATTTTATTATATATTATAAATTGCAGTTGAAGTCACTACTTTGTAATATAAAGGCTTATCCTTAATAAATCCAAAAGGATATAAGATACTTCTAACAAAAACAGAATTTATAAATATTTATCTTTTTGTGGGACATTCATTGACAGGCAGTTAAAAGGAGTTACTTTGAGTTTATTTAATTTTCTCATTTTGTAATTATTATCTTGGATCGCGGGTGAAGCCGTGGAACACTGCTAGTAAGATTATAAACCTAATTTTCAATGAAACCCGTATAAGAATGTGTAACGCAATTAGATCCACATAACATTCGTATCTATAATCTTCGATGTATTCACATCACTACGATATCGCGTCATTAACTCCGAGATTAAGATTAGCTATATCTGTATCTGTTAGTTTACATTACATTCTTGCATATTAATTTACATATAATGAGTTTATTATCAAAAAAATAATCTTCTACAATAAACTAAGGTAATAACGAGTTTTATCTAAATCTTTACTGAGCTAAAAAAGGACGTGTCAAGTATTAAAACTCATATTATTAAATTTCTAGATGTATTATATTTGTACTTTCAATTTTTGGAACGATTTAAGGACCATTTAGAAATAATAAGTTTGGCAAAACAGTCTATATGTCTATCTATATCAATATAGCTCCTACATGAATAGGCTGTTTTTGGTACAATCTCTTTATTCACTTCGTTCTTAGGTACAATTTATAATAATCTGTTCAGGCGTTTCATAAAATTTATTATTAGGATTGGTCAAAGCTCAAAAATAAATGTTTAAATTTAAAGAATAGCTTGTACATATAACGAGCTTTATTTAGAATCTTTGTTTGAGTTATATTTGATTAGATTTCATTGTCTCTATAAAATCTTTAATACACCATAAATGACCTATCAAGTTTCTAGACACCTTTACACAATGGGAATATAGCGCTATTGTTCTATCTGTAAAAATATATTTCCTGCGAAGATATCGGTACCGATTCCAATATACTTTAACTTAGCTCTTAGGAAATGTCAAATGTTGGTGTAGACAAACTTAAAAGCTACTCCGCTGTCATATTGAACTAAATTTACTCCGTTCCAACTAAGTATTCGATTTTGACACTTGACATACTTACTCTAACTAGATAAAGTAGTCTGCAATAAAATTAATTATGTTAGTATTTTGCGACATTAATCGAAATACATTTTAATGTTGATTATAACTATATATACTTATTAAAGCTTTTAAATAACGTTTCACCATCATTTTCTACAGACCAAGAAGTTAAATTATAACATAATTAGTATTTGATCGAGAAAATCACTATTTACGTTTTTAAAGTGTATCGCAAAAATTCAAAATGACTGATGATCAATTATTTTACTGTTGGACAAAATCTTGAATTTGCGTAATTATACGGTAATACCGATATTGGGTCTATATTTTCTTTAGATTACAATTCTTTAGACTTAAATTGAAAGCGTGTATAATTCTGTCCAGTAGTGGGGTAGGCGGTCTGTCCATATGAATGGCTGTGTACATTAACTATTTTTATTTAGGTACCAAATAGATGATTAGCCTCTTCTTATTAACCAAACAATTCATATTTCACCCTAAATCCAAGCTAGTAGGTACTTAACACAATCCACATATCACTAAGCTCTTCCTATTAGAAACAAAAATGAAATCAAACGTTATACTAATATTATAATATATATACAGTCAAAACATAAACCCTCTCTCATACAATACAATGACTTGCATCTTTGAGACAATTATTACGTCACGACCTCGTCTGAAGAGTGCTTTATAATTAAATAAAATACAATCTGCCGACCGTAATGCAATTAACACTTAGAGAACTTGCTTCTCTTAGTTAGTTTTAGACTGCAATTGATTTAAATTATTTCTATGTCGAATGGATAATTTATTCAATGAAATACAACATTTCCTTTAAATGAAGATATATTGTTTATTATTTATGGAAATTTCATAGTTTGTTTCTTTTGATAACAAAACAGGTACACGTTATTACAATATGTATATTTTTTTATGTAAACCTTCCATAAATAATAAGCAGGCTTAGAATATTATTCTTTAATTGATGGACTTCCGGTCTGAGATTTTTTTAATGATGGAACAAAGACTCGGATTTAATGAATAATGTTCGAAAATATAATTTATTACTCCATAATTCAATTACCACAAACTAGTGACCCCCCGTGGATTCCGTCGTGTATTTGTTTCCCCGTGCCTGCTTACAAACAACTAACAAGACGCGATGTTGTTTATTTTTCATTCAGTTTCACTAATATTATTTATAACGTCATAGAGTATTGATTTAATATAAATTAACAAAAAATATAAAAACTTGTTAGTGGACTTCCGAAACAAATATTTCTAATAAATTTAGTTTACACTTGTTAAATAAATAAAACAAAACGCAACTTTGTTTTAATGTTTCATAAAATATATTCAGATAAGAGAAGTTAACTTATATTTATTTGCAGATTTTTAATGATAGCAATTTTTTGACAAAAAGTGTCACTTCTTTTCAGAAATATTAAAAAGCGTTCTTATGCTTACGAAAGCTGTTTGTCATTTCAATTTACAACTTTCGTTTATTATCTACGTAAAAATATTCATACTATTTTTTATCTAAAATATTCTTCGTGTTAGTTTTAATGTTACAAATCCTTTCTTAAAGCTCTAAACGAGTTGATTTCCAATTAGAGTTGTTTCCTTTATACTGAATACCGCTGTCTTATAAACCTTTTATCTTCATTTTATAAGTTCAAAAATCTGTCATAATATTTGCTTTAAGCACGAGCCGAAATTGATTAAACAATTTTTGTCGATTAATATCCAAAAATGTTGTGGCAGCTGCCATTTCCTTTACTCGGTTTTCTAAAAAGACATTTTCTTTTTATCATTTGCTGTTGGTTTTATACTTTGATAATGTTATTAAAAGATTCTTTTTGAAGTCAAAAAAAACTTAGGAGCATTAGGGATTGGAATTATTCAGTTCACACATGTAACATTTTATATAATATGGCACTTCTATGACATAATGTTATCAGACTTTATAATATACTGTATTTTTATTTATAGACATTGTAATATTTAATTGAACTGTACAATGAGAACATTTAAGTAAAGAAAAATTATGTCAATATATATTTATTTATTAACAATCACAGAATGAAACAGACATTCTAGAACAATATTGACATGTGAATTACGATATACATATGTATATATATTATTTATGGTTTGTATAACTTTACAAGCTATAATACTTATGAAGAGATCGCAATACCGAAAAGAATAATAGGCATTTTATTCAACATCTTTTAAAACCAGGATATACAAAATTACTCAAAACTTATAAAGTCAATATCAAACAAATTCCTTACCACAACAGCTGAAACATATTACAAGAAATTAATGAGGGTATCGGAAACAAACAAAGAAGTCGGACAGCATTTAAACAAGCGCGTCGGGACGGTTGTTCGAGGTCTGTCAACAAATTAGTGAATGAATGTCAATATTAACGACCCGCTAACAAGTGATTTTTCTTTATTTTCGGATCTCTCGACTTACTTTGTAATTACAGTGGTCATTGAGTATCAAGTTTCTACATATAGATAAATATATAAATGTCGAAGGCTCCAAACATGTTTATAGTGAATTGTCAGCGTGCCCTTTACATTATACTTGGACCGAACACTTCAGATCTCCATCCAAAGCTTCACTATTAAGGTGAGTAATATTATAAAATCTTATAATTAACAAAACAAAAATTGAAATGTTACTTAAAGATTCGTCATTTTTTATGCGTACATAATGCGTCCAGTCCACTTCGTCATCGTGATTGTCGTCTCAGCCTTTTCGGGTTCACTGCTGGACATAGGCCTTCCCTGAGCATTTACAAAACGGCTGGTCATCTGCGAGCAGGGTCCAGGGGCTCCCTACCGCTTTAACCGAGACGCGTGTCCTCCTTGTGGGTGGCCTTCCGACGCTACGATGTCCTGTCTCCACTCATTCCCCTTATAATGTTTATCCTTCAACCATACTATTCTCCTCAACTCGCGCCTACTTGCTACCATTGGTTTCATCGGGAAACAGTGTAAAACGTTTATTGTGTCACAGAGAAAATTTCACTCGATTAATATTTTATCTTATTGTTACAAAATAGTGTCCAATCGCTGTTATTTAATCTTAATGTTATATCTACCATTGTCAATTAAGGTCATAACCATTACGAAAAGCCATAGAATTCCATTTAAGGTGTCTCAAACACATGTAGGTGGTATTTAATGAGTGCTAAATTCGATGTTTAGAGATCATCTTCGATACATTATCATCCATTACCACGTCCTATGACGGTTATATCACGACGCCTTAATACATTAGTCACTGAGTATTGATTGACACAAGGATTCCATTGTCTTGGCACTCGTAATACATCTCGGGAAGAAACGCGCAGATATTGTTACCTAATTGAATAAGGGAAACCTCGAAAGGTTTTTCCATTTATATTACTGACGTTGCATGGAATAGAATCATTTAAGTAGAGTAATCAAATAAACGGTAAAGAGAAGCGAACAACTGAAGAGTCAAATTGGTGAGCTGAAAACTTATAGAGAAGTAGATAATCAACAGTAGGTATTACAAGAATATATTATACTCTTATATTAAATTAGCTTCTTCGAGCGGTTTCGCTAGCGTTCATTTCGATTCTGTCATCCACTCTCTCATATTATTTTTGAATAAGTTCCATCCCATGTATTCTATTGTTATTTTAAATATGACCCTATTTTTTAAATATAATAAATAAATAATAAACCACGATAAACCAGCGGCTTCTGAGATTAGCGCGTTCAAAGAAACAAACAAACTGTTCAGTTTTATAAAATTGAGTATAGATTAGAGTGAAAGTTGGACTTTTTAAGATTGGAGTCGATTTTATTAGGTAGAACAAGCCAATATGCAAGCAAAATCACGCTGTCGCTCGATTTTTTATCGCCAATATTTTAAATATTATTTAAGATACATTTTAAATTATTATGTTTAAGATGTTCGTAAATTGTTATAAGACTTTTTATTAAAAATAAGCTTTTATAGAACAATAGTAGCTCGTGAATATAATTATTATGGTCTTATAAATAAGTTAATTAACATCTTGTTCGAACTTAATTATAAAAGATGTTGATTATTTTAATATTCCCAATAACAATAGAGAGTTTTAATCACAATGGCTATGTTTCGAAATAAAAACTTAATCATAGTTATTAAAAATGAAAAGTATTGGAAATATTACGTACTAGCTTGCATACATAAAATGAACAAACAATAAATGTAGGCCAGTTAATGTATTATTGCCAGCCATTATTCTATCAAAAACTCGTTTCACATCACCGTTATATGTACATTATTGTAGAAATGGGGTAATTACTCTAAGCAAAAATATTTTTTTACTTTCTGGAGCAGAATAGATTTAAAAGGAGTAATTATAATAGTAGAAATTATATAAAAAGCATTATAGTATTTTCTGTGCTACATTTAAATGAAAAATACTGTTTGTATTATAAATACTTAGTCGCCGTTCTTTTGTTTCTTTCAAGTAGGTCTGCATTATGTTGCGGTTGGACATAAGACAAAGTGGACATAAACTATGATGTGTTTGAAAGTACCGTCTTTAAGGTTGTCAACGTCTTTAAGAATGAATATTAAACTTATTCTACAACATAACTATAAAGCTCTAAAGAGTATTTTATAAATATTAAATGCCAGACGATAATTTGACCAAATCATTTCTCTCATATATTTAATTTCTCAATTAGGTTTTTTATAAAATAGATATAAAAGTAAAATACAAAAACGTAAATACAAAAATAAAAATAGTATAAAAACACCTAATCTGGAAAACCACCAGCAGCGGAGCTTGGCCTAAGCTACCGATTAAAACAAAATTATTATTATTATTACCAAAACATTTCTCTCATGTATTTATTTTCTCAACTAGGTTTTGTATAAAATAGATATAAAATTATAATACAAAAACGTAAATACAAAAATAAAAATAGTATAATAAACCTAAACTGGAAACCCACCAGCAGCGGAGCTTGGCCCAAGCTACTGACCATTAGGGCCGCAGAGAAAGAAACTTTCTGACAATACATGCTGTGTCTAGGAGTACTGCATTTTGCATCTGTCCCTTGATCCAACTATCTAGCGAGAGACTTTTTAGATGTTGTTCAAGACACTTCGCTATGAGACCGTTCACAATAACTACTATAGGAACAATGATCGTCGAATCCACATCCCACAAAGCGGTTATCTCGTGAGTCGAGTCCAAGTATTTGCTAAACTTGTCCTCCAAAATATTATTAATTCGGTATTATTTTACCACTTAGGTTTCCAACTGTTGAATAGTTAAAATTATATTTTGTCTATTAAATTTTTTTCTTAATTTCTTATAGTAACTTCCTGTTACATTTTTGAATATCAAGTTTAGAATATAATATAAAGTAAGGTATATTCCACCTTAACCTCAACCCTACAAAATAAAATTAGTTTGTACTGAGTGTAGGATAATATGACGGCAATCTTATGTAATTTTTCTTTTCAGTCTTTTCTATTTTTCAAGATAATTTATGACAATTTTAATTTTCTTGTTGATCAATGGGACAACAGTAGGAGGCATTGTGTTAATTACCATTCATCACATTTAAACAATTTGCTGAATGTTTTCAGAAAATCATGTATTATCTTCATTATTTATAGTGAATGATATATCGTCAATTAATAAACTGTAATCTATCAGTATAAACCGTAATTTATCATCCCAATCATACCACCTCATATTCATAAAGGGGTGAATCATTTATTTTATCTTTATGTATGTAAAAATTCTTAAATTAATTTCTATTGCAATTAATTGCAATACCCTAATAAAAATTTCAAGAAAAAACATTAAGTTGGTTCTTAAGCTAATTGCGCCATTTCCCCCAAACGCCTAACTGTAAATGCTCTATTAAAATGATGTATGGGAAGTGGAAACCTTTATTTTCCTCGCCTTTTTACAAAATAGGCAACTTATGTTAAACAAGTTTTATATTTCTTTAAACTTTTTTAATATGAGTTGGAGTTTACGTTTTTATAGCTACGTGATGTCTGATACCAAGTGAGGCTGATCGGAATCAGATTGACAATTTCATAGTTGATTGGTCAGGATAGACGCAGTTTGGTTAAAGCGCCAAACGCTTTGAAATTAAAAGCAACCTTTTAGAGCAAGTCACATGTTATTGCACTGATACTGTGATCATTAAAAGCTATCCGATTTTAATACACCTAGTTAACCTCGGAGACGAGAAGTTTATATCTCTTATATAAAAATATCCCGTGTCACGTTTGGCTCAGGTTATATTTGCAAATTATTAAATTGATTGCAATATTTGATCATTATATATAATTGCGCTTCATCTTTATATTTTTTTAAATATTCATCGTAAATGTACTTATATTTGAGAATTAAACAAGGGGAGGAATATTAAAATTACATTTGATGTATAAACCCTTTCGTAGATATTAAGGTTGAGGCTATTTTCACATGCTGGGAAAAAAACAGGAAATGTATTGACAGCGTATCATTAATAATTGATAATATCATGTGTTCTGCTGACCAATGTTCACCGGCGGATGATCTTTATGATTAAATTATGAAGTCACGTTTGTATGTAATATAAAACAGATTTATAATTATAATATACTAATGTGTCTAGAAATCTTAACTGTAGCTTCTGAATCTGATAGTGGCTACAAGCTACGAAGCCGACCTTAAATTGTCTTAAGACATATCTATAGTTTTTATTTTGTAAAACAAGAATTGACTCTCCAAAGATTTTATATAGAACCGTCAAAAATTCAAATTTATTCCTTTTAGACATTCGGAATTATTCTCTGGTGCTTCACGCTAAATAATAACACGGAGTTTGGGAAACTTGAGTAGACATTTGCATAATATTCACATTATAATTCATTAATTTCGAAGTGTTACAATATTTACATCGAATTCATATTGTATTATTAATTCTATATTCATATGCAAACGTACTGGTTTACGGCAATATGTCGGATTGCTTTTGATAATTTTATTCTGAATTATTTACGAATAAACTAATATTATGAGGCAAAAAATTTAAAACCCATTCAAAAAACTGGGCAATACTAAATTTTTAAATGGCTTAATGAGAGGCCGATAGTATTTTGGAGCTTTTTAAGTGAAATTTTATGAGATTGAAGATGGAATAATTCTGTTTTTAACTAGTTTTGTAGCAATGTTTGCGCCCACGCGCGGTGAGGCTCATTAGCCCGTGATGTTGACCGTGTCATTAATCAGCCGACCGGCTTCGTTATACAGAAACTATTAATTACATTTAATACAAATTAATGACATAATTATATAAACATAAATGTTAGAATTATCAAATTATTACGATTATGTAAACAAAATTATGAAATGCAAGTTTTATAAGATTATAGAGCATTGTGTATTTAATTAAAATGCAATATATTAATATCGTCACGAAAATTATATTTTTAAATACAGTCTGTGAACTTTTAAAAGGTTTTTGCGAAACCAATTTTTTTAAAGCGATGAAATAGATTATAAGATGAACTTAAATTAGTATTAGGCCCGCATTCTGAGATAAGACTCGAGTAAAGACGCGTTTTAGCATTGTTAAAATGTCAAAAACTTTATATAGATAAAATGGTTTAACAAAATTTAAGGCTACATTCAAACTTGCTACATTTTAAAATGGCTTTGTTTTATTTTAATATTATGTTAGTGCACAAACTTTAGAGTCATTTTACAGTAACATTATTTGTTTGTCAGTTCAAGGACAGTAAAAATCGGTTTATCTATGCAGTACAAATAGACATACAGACAATAATTTTATAAAATGCCTTTTTGTTACGGGTATCTAATACTTTCTTATGTATTCAAACATGTCATGCAGAGACTGGATTGCGTTGCTGGCAGATGTCTTTCGACCCGAATACAACTTGCCAGACTTTACAAAGAGAGTGTATAGGCTCATAGGCCACGTTTTCACTTACCATAAAGTTATACGTGGGCAAAGGCATGGCTATTGATATTTTAAAAAAATCCAAACAGAAATTTCAATTTTATTTATATTTAGGCATAGATTATTAACAAAGTTTATCAACGACTAGTCCTATGTTAGCTTGCTTCAAAAAACCAATAACCTATCGATACCCAACATTATAAACTATTTCGTTGGAATTCCACTCTAACATTGGAACACATTTAATCCATGAAAGGTTCCTGATTAGTTCAGCCGATTGTTTTGGGTTTCGACCACTGACCTGGTTTCACTTCATTTACTCTGGGCTTACGAGGTCTGGGATGGAAACTATTAAACTGACAATACTTTTGACATAGGTCTTTAATATAGAATGAAATCGGATAATGAATGTCAGATGATATTAAATTATTACCTGATTTATCACAGTCCTAATGAATGCACGAATGAACTGAAGGCGAATATTCGATCTGCAAATTTGTTCAGTGAGCATTATTCAATTCTTTGACTCAAATCATTATTCGCTTGTGTGCTAGTGTTATTTTAGTTATTGTATTACACAGAACAAGGTTCCAGAGTTAAGTTATAGCGATAATATAAATTAATAAAAGAAGAGAAACTATAAGTTATAAGAAATACCGAACAGGAAGCCGAAGTGTCGGAAAGCCTCCCACGAGATGGACAAACAAACTGGATGCAGGTCGGAGGTGAAATCTTTTCGGGAGGCCTATGTCCAGTGGTGGACTCGGATATGCTGACAATCAACCAATAAGGTATAACGGTAGCTAGTTTTAACGATTATATGCATCATTGTCATAAAATTATATAAATTGTTTTTATGTAAATTTAATTGACATGAGTGTAATCGTGGGAAGCCGTCATCGCTTCGCAATGTATCTGTGGTGTGTCAACGTTAAATGTCATAATTTTGAACTAATTAATTTACAGAATTATTAAGATACAACAAGTCTAATCATATGTTTAATGTTAATGAAATAAAACATGCAGTTCTCCAGATATCCAGTATTTTTTAGAAGAAATATAGTCTATCTAATCTATCTTCTGTGATAATGCAAAACAACTCTTGGAGAAGTTAAGTAATTCCTAACGATCTTTATCTACACATTAGGGCTAATCTCCAAGTATGATACCTATATCTGACCAGATCAGTAAATAAAAAAGATTCGTCTAATTGATATAGAAGCGTGTCCGTATATCCTACTGGATGACACGAGACCCTCCGCTTAAACAATGAAATACCACTTGCTTATATAAACATTTTAAAGAAGCAAAGGACGCATATTGCATCTCTCTCATACTCAATATTATGAATGTAAACGTAATCTACATAGGTATAATTACTACACAAATAATAGTGCTTAATGAATTGGACAACATATAATTGATGTGCGGATATGAATGCGGATTCGAATTTTGAATAATTAAATATCCTAGTTATTAATAGCGTGAAATCGTTTAGCGAAATGTAATTATGGATTTACGTGCCATTTCAATATAGCACAGTGGATGATGTAATGTTTTAAATGGTATCTAGGAGACTAGCCAAAGGGACAAGTTCGTTCCCAAAACATTTGTTGGAAAGTAAAACACGGGTAAACTTTAGGTAATTCGGGGCAGAGTACCCAAAACTTAGGTGCGATGGATCAGTGGTAAATTTTTGTTCATTACAATCGCACAGTTATAAAAATTTTAACTATTTTTACTAATACAAGTATGATTTACATTATTTCCCGTATAGTAAAACATCGGTGTAGATATTAACGTGTTTATATCTCTTATTATATGCTTCATTATCATATCCATTGAGCTGCACATTAATTTCAGATAATAATTTGACATTTTCAAAACCTCACTTCAACCGACCGATCCAAAAATTAAATCAAAAGCTATATGACATTTCCCAAACTGCATGAATTATTGAGTCACCGAGCCAATGGGGCCAGTTTGATGAATTTATATCTGTATACCCTTACAATCCCGAATCCCCGTAGCAAGAATTATAACAGGTTGGTGATGAAGGTGAGATAATAAAAAATTGATGAACAATAAGTTTTGGACCTAATACCAAAAGAATTATTTGAAATAAGGTTCTTTAACACTGAACGAGAGTTGTGAGATGTAAAAGATTTATAGATTAAGAAAGAATAGTATGTATGCAGTGGATATACCTGATAACGAAAGATATGAAACTTACTAAAGTTATAAGCATATAAGGATTAATAACAAAAATGCGCCTTAAAAATATACATTCGAATTATACTGCCGCAAAATAGGGCTGGCGTAATTAGTGTCCCATATTCTTGGTACATATCAATCATTCAATGCTAGAGTTGGCAACCCTAATTGGGGTGACAATGAGTCGAGCGACAAACTGCCATTCCCGGAAATTAATGAGGCTATAAACGAGACGCTCCCTGTGCATCTTTAACGTAACAGCGTGACGTTGTCGATGTGTTGTTATCCCTTACTTGTTAGCGTCTTGTTGTGTGGCTTTATTGCTTATTATGTACCAATAAATAAATACGTATCTATTACCATTAAACTAGATATTAATGTATTTTAGTTTTTAAACTACTAGAAATGTTTGTACTTGATGTAATCAGAGCAGAAAAGGTTTTTGACATCAGTGGAAATTTATTAACAAAAGCTTACCTATATTTGCATTTTTAACGAAATCCGTCAAACCTGAATGAGGTTTTCTAGGTGGTATTCCATTAGCTATAGAGGAATGGTAATTATACAATAATAAGGTGTCGAAAAATTATATTAATTTAAAGCATTCATAAGTTTCAGCACTTAACATCATTGTAATATAACAAATCAAGTATAAAAGTAAACTGTGACAATGATTTTGCAATTTTCGAAACCCGAGAGTGTTTACGGACTTTTAAAAGCTTTTGAAAGAAAACAATAAGTCACCGTGTGTGGTGACAAAGTTGCCGCGACTTGATAGATTGTACGTCACATTCATTCTGACTTTTATTTAGAAACCGTGTTATAGCCGAACAAATTTAGTTTTGTATGGAATGGACTAATGTGAATGTCAAACATTGTTTTGGTATTTTATGTGTAATTGGGGGCTACTAGCACTAGATGGGAAATATTTTCGACCTCGAACATAAATATGGAGAATAGGAGAATATGTTAAACTTAGCTAAGAAATTAATTTATCTTTAAACTTAGCTAAGAAATTAATTTATCAGTTGATCTTGCGGTAACCGTGCACATTACCCAGGCTCCATAGGTTCCACTCACGTTAAATAAGTTTTTTTTATATTTTCTATGAGTATGTTTTTTATATGTCTGACAATTTCCGAGCGTTAAATGGTTGACAGGAATATTACAATTCGGTCCGAGTCATGAATTACCTTTCAAAACTGGAAAGGGTTTAAAGCCCTGTAATTCAGTTTTCGGATTTATCAATGAATTTTTAAATCGCGAAATGTATATGTTATTCGTTATATTTAGAATGAAAAATTACTTCGAAAAACTAACGTAAGAATTTTGGTCACTGTGGTAAGCGCTTCCCGTCACCATTGGGCACCTCCAAGACTAGGAGATCAAGGAGATGCGTTGCTAAACTTAAGCTATTACCCATATTTCATCATTGTTAGTTAAGTAACTTTCTGTTGCCGGCCTTATTTATTTTAATTTCGAGTACATATAATTCTTAACTCCAAAAAATTCCCTGCCTATTAGCTACCAGCTAATAGGCTAGATCGTCGTTATTTATAATTTTTATTATTTCAATGACCTATAGTATATAATTCCATTAACATAATTACTAGAGAACTGCTGACGGTCACTTGCAATTTTAAAAGGTTTTGTTACGCCCTTTACAACACCTTTCAATTTTATTTATAGTCGTAAAACGTTAACACAATTTTGTTTCTACCGTTTCGTTGTAAATGAAGAAACTGCGTTTTTACTCTTGTTTTTTTTTATAAAAAATTGACGACCAATATCTTACAAACGGACTCACTTAACAGTTAAAAACTTCGAGTCTTAAGGCCTTTTTTCTTCTAATAAATCACCTTTTGCTAGAAGATTTTAAAAACGCCATAATTATTATGGTCACTCTGAAATATATAAGTATAGTAATTTCGAAAGCGAATTAAATATTTTTATTTATTTAGTGATCTCATTTGAGTACGGGCCGACTACAATTGTGAAACGATTCTAAAAAGTCGACTCTGTAATTCCTAGAATATAGTATTAGATTTTTTCCAAACTACAACAATTTATTGTTATTTACGTGATATGAATATAATTTTGTCATGACTATAAAAATACAATCATATTCAATACTACATTCTCTCAGCGGCTTCACTCGTGTTCGTTTAAATTTTTACCCCTTGGTTTACATTCTTGGAGATTTAGTAAGGAACCTTATTTTTTTCAAAATATATTATAGAGTATAGCCTTCCTCGATAAATATACTATACAACACTGAAAGAATTTTTTAAATCAGATTAGTGGTTCCTGAGTTTAGCGCGTTCAAATAAACAAACAAACTCTTCAATTATATAATATTACTATAGATTTCAACGGCAAAAAAAAATTACCAATTTCTGTTGCGTATTAAGGTTAGGAGATTTGTAAGAATCAGACAGGTGTTAACACACGAAACAAAAAAGTGACATTATTTTTTTGATGTATTTTTCGAGTATAACGGACAATGACAGCCGATCATTCACTTGATAGAATATACCCAGTCTTATAACGTCATTAATTTTTAACATTCTCGATATAAAATGGGAAAGGAAATGTAAATATATTTTCTTTTTTTCGCCATAAAAGTCATTTCTACTTAGTACAATTAAGTATAGAAGTGTTTAGTATACTTCACTAAGAGTACAGTAGCGTGCTCAAACAACGAGCTACGATCAAGTAATCTACGTCTCGCTTAAGTCCGCAACTACTCGCAAGTCGGAACGAGTACGAAGTTCAGTTCGCCCCAACACAAGTCGTGAACAGTCCAAATTTTACTTCGTAGAGGTGTGTACGTGCCGAGCTTAAAGCTGCCAAACAATTATCGCGCATTTAAAAAACTTTCAAAACTCATCGTTCTTATAATTTGTTTCATAATTTTGTGCTCGTGTACCGGTGTTTTTAAAGAGATTAAACTGTTTTATTTCTGTTGGGTTTGTTTTTATTAAGTGTATATTTTTCGTGGATATTTTCTTAGGATCCTCAGTGAGTATATTTAAATTGTGTTGATGTATGCTTCGTCCATTTAAAAGGACTTTTTCTGTGTATGTTATATAAGAAAATATTTTTATATAGCTAAATATTTTCACGTATTCCCGATTTCAGAGACACGATTATGTTGATAATTCCAAGTAAAGGCTTTTTAATAAATAAAAAGAAAATGATCGGGTACTAATACATTTATTAATTTTATTATATAAAACTAACATTTACGCCAAAATTTGTCTTGAAAATTTTTAAAGTTAATTTTGTGTATAAGTATTATACGGTCTTAATTAGATCATATTCCATATAAATGGTAATTAAATGGAGGTAGTATTTTTGCCTTCATTAAAATACTTAGTGATTTATTTTAATCACAGCGTAAGTTCCAACGATAAGCATTGTTTAAGTGGCAGTTAGAGGAAATATAATATATTATAGGTCACAAAGTAGGTTTATTATAAAAAAAATACCTTGGCATCGTCAGCGCCCATAATTATAAATGGGAGATATCTAAATCTCTTTCAAAAATAGATATAGGCGTTGAAAGCTTATAACGCAAGAGGCAATAATGTTTATTTAAACGAACCAGTACAAACGGCTGATGAATTAATTAGATGTTTAGATATGACTGGGCAACATAAAAAGGGTTTAAACTTGCTTTGAAATCGCCGCGGAGTTAACGTGTATCCTGGCTTTTTTGTTTCAAACTTTGTTGTTTCCGGGGTAAGTACATATTTTAAATTCAGTACAGATAAAAATATTTTTCATAACTGAATTCCTGTGTTAGAAAAATTTTTGTCTTTGTTTCAGTTTGATGTTTTGATGATTAACCTTTTAAACACTATCTATCGGAAACAGTTTTATCTCGTTTGCCTTGCTTTCGGGGCCGACATCAGCTATGCTAGGCTTAATATCACTATGCCGTAAAGGGAGTGTTTTTTCGTAACCAAATTATGGAAATAAAGAGTCTTAAAATCTATTTCGAACTTTTTTTACTTAGATCTGGAAAATTCCGTATTGATTATACGAGTATACTTAACTCCGTAGTCTGTCACTTCACTAGCTGACAGGGGTCTCGGATAGAAAAGTCGTGAAAAGCTCTTCGGATTCGGTCGATTGATTTTAGAATGCTTCAAGTAAAAATAAGATTCTATCTCACCACTTACGATTGCGATACTTACCATTATACCTTATGTTTGATATAAACAGCAATGTATATTTAAATTGTTATTGCATTAATTTATTTATTTACAAAGTTCAACAATACTATTTAAACAATTATATTTTTAAGCGTTGTTCTAGCACCCCCAGGATTCCGTGTTGGGGATTAGACAATGTTAATAATAATATTTAAGAAATGTTAAATTTTCAATAAAAAAAAGTTACGTCCTTCATGTTTTCAACATATTTATTACCGATATTTTTACCGGAACTCATGAAATTTATTTAATTGACATGGTGGCATCTAAATTACGAATAATATTATAAGTTGTAGAAACTTATAATCATGTTCCAATATTATAAGTTTCTACTTGTTAAGAACGTTAAGTAGTTTTAAATTTAGAATTTTTTATCAGAACCGAATAACAAATTCATGGAATGATAATTTAATTTATGTGTGCGTTCACATTACATCTATTATGTAACTTTATATATAATTTGATTTACATATTTATAAAACCCATACAAATTAATCAATTTTGACACACTTTTGCTATTCTATAGAACGAAAGCGCTAAGACATCGCGTGATAACCATAAGCGTGAATTGTAAGCCGACGCGAATAGTTCACTTTGTATGGAAACCAGACATGCCAATTTTTAGCACCTTCACCCAAATATATTTATATTTATTGTTAGTATGTAGGAGATTAGTGTTAACGATCGAACAAATCTTTCGCTGCGTTTTTATTTATAAATTTAAAATTTAGCTTTGAAGTATTTTCGTACATTGGAAAGTTTAAACAATGCTGTACTTTGAAATATCCTCTGCGTAATGTTAATTAAATCGCCTTATAACAAAATCACAATCATAATATTAACAAACAGTCAAATTGTGCTTAATCTTAATAGATATAAAATGTAATCATTCTGTGTATTCTTCTTTTTTTATGACACGTTCCTATTTAAGATTTTTAATTAATTTTGCCATATTAAATCCTAGACATATCCGTATTCGCGAGCCATGGAGAAAAGTAATTATAAATTAATTTTTAACTTAGCCATATGATATTGTCACAATGAAATGACGATGTTTATTACTTCGATGATATAGTCCATTTTTCTGTACCGCATAAAATTTCTACCAAAAAAAACGAAGTTTCGAAAAAATATTTCTACTTTTCGTAAAAAAGTCGTCGCGCAATGTTTCTTTCATATTGTCAAATCTAAGACCACTTATTCCATTACATACGCAATATCGCCATGTACCTAATACTTTCAGGTAATATTACCTTTTTTTCAGGAAAATGTCTGCAATACAATATTTGATTTCATTTATACGTTCTATGAAAAATGTACCTTTACTTATAGGAATAATATATTTGACGTGTTTCTTTCATTTCAATAATAACTCTAAGGTTCTAAATACAAAAGACATCTTGCCAGTAAGTTTTACTGAGATATAGGACACGGATATTCAAAAACTTACACTTAACATGCAACTGTCGCTATCGCAAGATATAGACATTAATATCTCTACGGTAATCAATTTTTAATTGAACTTGTAACTCATTTCATGAACTGTAAATACATACATTTCTCATTCACAAAAGCTTCATATTTTTATTTGCTTCCAAACACTTTTTAAATAAATAAATTCTCAAGATCTCAGCATTCATAGTGTCCACGTATACGAGTATTCAAAGTCAACATAGCATCACCTCAGCACACACATGACAAAATTCTCATTCTTAGACATTATTAAAATCCCTTTTGAGAATACTCCGTGATGCTATTTATAAAAGAGAAGTAGAATTACGACCTCTGGGCTTAAGATCTAAATGAAGGTTCTGAAGTAATTGTAAAGCAGCTCATGTCGTGAACAAAAATAGTTGTGATGATTATATGAGGTTAAAGTATATAAAGATGTACAACCTGTCCTTCTTAGGCTTTTTTTAAGAAAAAAATACTTTGCACAGACATACACTCTAACACGGTAAAGTGGTTTTCAATCAAGGCTTCTTTATTTATTTATTTATTATTATTAAGGCTTGCCAACTAGATACATACAATTGACTTAATATTAATTTACATATAAGACATAATCTATGTATGTATAACTTATACGCACATATATATTATATAAGCACAACATTACTATAAAAGGAATAGAATCAAAAACAATATCTTAATCAATACCTATTACTATTTCTTAATCCACACTACATATACGAATAATTCTTTATCTTATTAATTGCTACTTAGAATAACACACGAGGACGTCAAAAAATACACAACGTGTGACTGGAACTTCAAATTATTTGCCTAATAAAATCGTATTAAATGAGAAATTTGTCTGTGTCAGTTTTATATCCTTACAAATCATTTGGCGTATTCGCGGCGTAGGAGCTGATATTTCTTCGTTTTAGTTTGTACACTCAGTTCATAAAGTGCCTAGGCTTAAGGTTAACAAAATTTGAGATCTTTCGATAAACAATATTTTCAATTATTTCTTTCACATCATGCGTTTACCTTTAATGTCAGTCTAATTTACTGTATTACAAGATAATTCTTGACAAAAGATAATCACTGAAACACCAAACATACGAGTAATACAAAAAACCAATTTGCTTAGTAATGGTTTTAATGACAAGATTGTTGGACAGCTATTAACCACTACATCCATATTATATAAATTATTATTTTATATTGTGACCTAAAATTGTCATGGTTTCTATTGTCATAGCTATTCTCACGCACATTATATATTTATACATATGTATAAAATATGTCAAGTAATGATGTATGAGTCACCTTAGTACTGTACAAACATACACTAACTCTTTAAGGCGTTTTGTATGAAAACCGGTGAAGGGTTGACAGTGTTGTGTATTGAAGAGTAAATTGCAGCCGTGCAAAGGAGAGGTAAGCCAGTCGTTATAAATTTAACCAATGTTTCATATTTTTGCGTTATCTAAATGCATAAATCAATGGAACTATGCCCGTTTCGACTTTGTTTGTAATATCAAAATAAGTTGATTGTAAATAGTCCAATGATATCACTTAGCTGTATGTCGCCTCAGATCAATTAAACTTTATGCTCGTCTGTAGAAATCAGTTATAAAAAATTTGTACTAATAAAACGTTACAGGTATATTATGTAATGAATCATATACCTGGCATACACTTTTGTCGACTCATTTAAATATTTAAGTGACAAAAACAATTATGGGTAGTTATTTGTTGAACGTAAGAATTGATGAATCCATTAGGGCTTAGTTTTATTTTTTATCCGATATCTATTAACTATGAGCGGAATGACGAAATGGTCTTGTCACGCATAGTAGGTATATCATCGATCATTTCAAGATATGGAATTGATTTTACATTATACTACAATAAAACTGACAAACTTATGCTATATCCCTGCAATATCAGGTGTATTAAAAATATTTAAGTTTTAATTCTTTATTATTTTTTTCTGTAATAGATTGTTTCAAATAACTTTAGAATAAAATCAAACGTAATTTTATTCGTTTCTAAACATTTTTTCCAGTGTTAAGAAAAGATATGTCGGAATACAGAATTTTCTTATCAAGAATTCTAAAAAAACATTTCAGACAATCAACGTCAGAATGAATTTAATTATAATATATTATTACGACTACTAAACATTCTACCGTCAGACTTCTTATTCACATCCATCATTCCATGATATTAATACCCTTAATCAGGTAAGTAATATTATACAAGTCGAACACACAATGTGCCCAAATTGAGATAGAAATAAACTCAATTCACAAGCTCGGGAATAAACTGAGATCTGATAAAACGAATTATTATGACTTATTCAAGTTTTACGAACCGTATTTCGAAATGGATTTGAGAGCTTTCAATTTAACGGAATAGAAGTATTTTAGGAATAAAAAATCATACTAAAATCTTAGGTTAATGAAGAATGTTAGAACGAGCTTAGAAGATAAAATTTAAGTAAATATATAAGACGGGCTAATGAAAATGTGCCTATTTTTTAAAACAAAATTTCAGATTGTCGCTTTCTCTCCTCTCCGCGTCTGTAAATTAATAAATACTTAAAATTTGTATCGCGAAGGAATTGTCGAGCGACGTATAAATTAAATTACTAGCTGGTACATGTCGCGTTTCTGCCGTAGCTGAAATAATAGACATACAAACAATCGTTTTGTGTATCTAACACAAATTCCAAAGATAAATCTTATGATTATTATGAAAAGAATTAATAAACTTAATGTATCACGTTGAAAACACAATCATTGGGCGATCACAAGTTGTGTGATGTGATGATAATATTTTAAAATGCAAAAATTTAACTAAACCTGTTTGGTAACTAAATGTTTGCATATTTTGAATGTTACATGCATTAGTTAATATATGAAATAAAAAATACTTCTGACTTCGCTTTTTATATTTGCATTCTGTGGAGTTTAATTCATGTATCTTAATTTAAAGAATTATTTTTGTGTTTAATCGAAATAATTTTTGTTTATCCAGCAAGAATACAAGCCTTCGTTGTATCAAGATATGATTAAAACGACCATACATCCCGTTTCGAACAGAACCCCTTCTTCTGAAAATTAATGAAGTATTTGGAAAACATAATTGTTTCAGAAGTTTCATATTAGTTAAAATCATAGTCAACTGCTTTTAAGCAAAATATTCTATAATCAATTTATATAAAAATGAAAAATTTTGGATCATCTTGATAATTCATTAGAAATTCAAATGCACAAATTCACTCAGTCTTTCATTAATAATAAATAATCGAATATAAAATAATCGTCTGAACGTCTATTTTTTTATGAATATATGAATATACAGGAAAATAACAAACATATATTAATTTAATCTAATATTTTTAAAATAATTTAATACTATTTAATTTTGATGTAAATTATAAAATACGAAATACTAATTTTTGCCTCAAAATCGAGGTCTACATTAGCATGTTAATAACTTACCGACGCTGATCCTCTCACATAATATTTATATTTCTAATACAATTCATCAACATGAGACATTTCAAAAAATATACACTCCTATATTTACTTTATTATTTGTCAAAGTCTGAAGTCTCGAGTACACTTTACAGAATCGTTTATATCAAATAAAATTATGTGAAATATCAACATTCAAGCTTTTCAATGTAAGCAAATTGAATTGCTACAAGCATCCTTTTAAGATATCAAAGTTCAGATTTAAATTATGCATTTTGTATGCATAAGGGGAACTTCGAATCTAGAAATACCACTTAGTTGATAGTGAATTTGTAAAATGTTTTCTTTAAAGTATCTCTTAAATGTATTTTCACATTATTTTATTGATACAGTGCTTTTGGTTCAGTAGGCCATTTTTCTCTATACTGAAGAGAGATGGGCTTGATACTATATACTACATGCTTTATACATTATATCTATACTAATATAGAAAGTTGAAGAGTTTGTTTGTTTATTTGTTTGAATGAATGGAGATGAACGCGAGAGAAGCCGCTGGCCGAAGCTAGTTAGTGGTATTCCACGACACCATTCACGTTTTATTCAGATTTATAGAATATAAAAGTATACTTCGCTACAATTTTCATTTTTTACGAAGTCTATAACTAACTGTAGTCCTATCTAGCAATGTACCAAAATTCGTTTAACAATTAGGTGGCGAAGCACAACAAATAAACTCTATTGTGCATTTGTAATGCATATTAGTATAAATCATTATTTTATGTCCTTAAGGTGTGTAAGTGTAGGGACCTTTGGTAGTCGTAGGTCTGAATTTTAAAACATGAATGAAGTCGCAATTTATCTATATTTGAGCGTTATTAAAATCTGAAACTTTGTATTGAAAGGACTCTGATAATCCTTCTGCTAGCTTCAAACCTGCATCGTATTTGGGAATACCGCGTTCACAGATAGAAAACTCGCGAATTGAAATAAAAGCACGTATAGATGTCTAAACATTTGTAAATGCTGGAAGGAACAATAGAACAGACGAACGTTATATCATACAACAAGTAATGATGTCATTTGTCTCGTTTATGTACTATCAAGTGAACCTCATGCTCGTTCGTATAAAAATAACTTATAACTTCACGTGTAAGCTAGTTCATAGTTCAATGTCTTGCAAAATATGTTTGTTGCCACTTTTTTTGGCATACGAATAAAAAGTTTAGATTAGATATAACGGTTTTTGGCACGAATAGTTTTGTACATCTATTTGATCGTTAATAAAGAATAATTGCCCATTCAGATGTATATAGGTGCTTTTGTTGGGCCTCTTAAACCGATTACGTTTTTTACAAAATGTTACAATCAATGCTATGAACCAATTTTTAATTAACTACTAGTACTGAGATAAGATAGATGAAATATCACTAGCGGTGACCCGTAGTTTCACCCGTTTCAGTATATGTTTATAAATTATAGTATATATGTTATTCTGAAGGTATACTATTATAAAGTTTCATTACTCTCTTCAGTAGTTTACTTGAAACATCCATACTAACAAACTTTCGCGGTTATAATATTAGTAAGGATAGTATAAAGATAAGTGTACATCGAAGGAAAATGAATGTATGATGTCATGTACTGACTTGCTGTGCTGATGACTTATACAAAATACATAGAATTTATAAGTATGTCATAAATCATTCCAGGTGTAGTAGATTACTAGCTAACATCATCACCTTGTCTGTCTTCCAACATGACATTTAAAATATGACAATTCTTAATACTATCACGAGATAATAAATGTTCACACACGCACAGTGGACGGGTCTGGCATAAAAAGGACGTAAAGTAAATATTCCTAATGTTTAATAAATTATGCTGAAGACATTTCATTGTCGTGGGACGTTCTTAATAATCCACGTGACAAAAGCTGACGAGGCACCCAGAAAAAGAGCATTTCCATCGTCATTTGAACGCTTAGCCAACATTGGATATTGTCATTAATCATTCGCTTAATAGAATTCGCTGACGTGCGCAGATTATAGACCCTTTGTTGAATTGTATGAGGTCGTAGATTTTCATTGAGTTGACATTCTTAACACAACTATTTTGATAAATATACCATTAACTTTAACATGCCTTTATTAGTTCCATTTCTAACAGACTAATAATGTATGTAATCATAAATTTAATTCTAATTAAGTTGATTATGGATCCCGGAGCTAAACCGTTTTTATTTAATTTTAAAGATCCTACGTACGTTTCTCAAACTTTGAAGAGGACATATACTCATATTCTTTATTTAGAGCAAAATAATAAATTTGTCGCACTGCGGTTGGACAGTTTTAATCCCCAACGTAAGAAAAGAGATGTTAATAGCTTTATGTGTATATACATATATTATGGATTGTGAATATCCAAATAAGAACAAGGACTAGTTTTGTTTTTTATTCATAAAAAACGTGTGATGTAGTAGCAAACAGGATTCGAGAGAGACATTATTCTTTTCTTTTATTTATATGTACCTAAACTATCGTATTTTATCGAATATTTCATTATTTTTTTTTATTTTACTTTTACATTGTGCGATAGAAATGTTACAAATAAGAGTTTTACATACTTATTTCTATATTAATACATTTATGAATAGCTGAAGATCGCGACTTTGGTCGTTTAGACTTGATTAATTTTTGGGCCACAATTTTCGCGGACATCCGCAAAAGAATTTACTGAAGTTTAATCTGAATCAGATCAAAAGTTTATGAAGTTATTGAAAACAAACACAAAACATTGTTTTTTTTATTAATAAAGAAGATTAAATGAAAAAAAGACTTTAAAACGAATATTGAATCGAAGTATGATTTGACAAATAATGATTAATCGTCGCGCTTGTGATTATAGCGTATTTTTAGAATATGTTGAAAAATTGAGTTTCAAATAAATTAACATAAATAATTTATTCCTTCACCCACATAATACTTCACATAAAATAGGTACTTAATCAATCGTGTTAAAAAAACACGTCTAATAGGATCTCAAGTTAAGAACCACTATGTTAGGTTGGATAGGAGTCATTGCCATTGACAATAAAGATCCGTGATGATCTCATGTAGATAAAAAATAACTATCTTTGGGTTAACGCAGATTAAAAATCGAATACAAACTTTCCGATTGCGAAACATTTTAACATTTGAAAACCTTTCACGTTTATATCCGTAACTAATACTATTAGTATTATTGTATTATTTTAATCGCTCATTGGACGTTTATATCAAGAGCACTAGAAGTCTAGATTTCAAATCTCAGGAAATAGACACTATTTAAAAATTACTGTACTATTTAGATAATATTGTTTACTCATATAACCGATTTGTACAGAAAAAAGATCAATTAAACAGATACATACACGTGTGTTCCCCATACCTCAATATAAGCACAGGAATTCAAATTTTCAACCATACTCGTAATTACGAATTTATTATAAAGTACTACAAATTTAGTGTACCTTTGTTTCACAGTTATTTATTTATATAACGACTACTATAGGTATATATGCTAATACATTATTATGTAATATATGCAATTTTATTTAATGACGTAAAATCAATTAACGTTGATCTGATCTTTATAAATTGTCATTAACAACCACATCGGTTACGTTAGCGTACAATCAGGAATCCGAATCAAAATCGACTCGGTCGTTTAGGAGCTACGATTGCTTAGAGGGACACGTGAAGTACACACCTCTCTTCTTGTGTCCGAGGTTCAAAAGAGACCCACAACTCTACAGTTAAGCTACAAGAAAGGGTTCGCCTGTCAATATTACATTTAGAAGATATTTTCATTACCCATTAACAATAGTGCTGTGTAAAAATATCGTGCAAAACCTCAATAAATATGTCTGTGTCAGCTAGAAGTGCTCTCCGCAGTCCATTAGATATATCTCGCGGAGTTTCTATTGCACTTTGTGATCTATTTATATGATACCTAGGACCTACAATTACCTACTGCAATACATTGGCAAAGTGATTTTTTAGAATCTCGTTGATTTCTAACATCTCAAACTTGTTTTATGATTCTGCTTGTCAACTAGTCATCATCACCTTCAATAATGCCTAGTAAGATTCGGATAGTTTAAAAGTTTCCATTATGTCGAGATACAGTATATCTTTGGTTAAACTTGTACGTAACCAACTAAGAAACTAATAAGACTTTTGGTTGTCATATTGTAAAAAGTCTTTATACATTTTTTTATATTTTTATGTTTATTGTATTTCTGTACATTTTATACACAGACACTTGACACAGAATGTTTTTAAAATGTTTAAAGTACTCAAACATTACAGGGATATGTACTCGTATATGAAGCTTTTGGTTGAAATTACGAAATTCGAAGCCTCTCTCGTAGCTGATTACATACTAAAGGAAGTCTCCTCCTGCACTATTACTATCGAAATTTAATCTCCCAGTTCAGCCCAACGGCCGTTGATGAATCAATCAGGCAAGCTTTTTTTACTTTTGTATGCGGAAGATTGAAACTTTTGACTACGTTGAAAAGAAAAAAGGAAGCTGCTCGTATCCATAGTAGCCTGTATAATCGAACTCAATTTTAAAAATTCGACCTAGTCTCTTATTAAGTAGATGTATTATAACTTATGGTAAGTTTAATACAGCGTGTTTGTGTTTTACGTGAGTTGAATTCTACATGCTAAATTTAATAAATATTTAAAAGTTTGCTTCAGAAACGGCCAGCTTTTCTCCGTAGAGAATTGAAAAAATTGTTTATTCATTTCAATATTGCTTCTTGACTCATATTCAAATGTACTTATGTCTAAATTTCAAATCTTTTATAGTTTTTGGAAGGTAACTTAGCATTACCTTTGTTTTCTAAACCATACCAACCCCTGTGTTATGATAACTACATGTGTGAAGACACTTAAATCTATGTCAGAATAATCCAGTAAACGTTTTCCCGGCAAGAGTCGGCTGAATAAGACAAAAAACAACACCATGTTTAAGGTAACATAAGAAACCTCTTGTTATATCTCTTATGTTACGACTAGGTCGTAAGAATATTTAATAGTTCTACGTCGTATTCTACCCCATTGACGATTTTAGTAGAGACTAAGCGGGATACTTAATCCACAACACATAATTAATTGACTTTATAAGGAGGCATTACACATATATTTTGTTTAATTATATATTAGCTTTTTTTACATTACATAAACTTGCACTTTTCCGTACACGCAATATTCTCCGACTTTTTCCTCCACGTTTCAATAGATGAATATAAGTTTTCAACAACGATTTTAAGCAATTAAGCGTGCATCTAGTGTACGCTTATTGAATAGAACGTATTAAACGCATTTCTATGCGTTAAAAGAAGTACTTATTGACTCCTATAGAAATCGTAATAAACGCTTTAAATTAAATATATTAAATATTGTAAATAGCTGATTTAGTGCTGGAACACTTTTGCATTTTTATTCTGCAAAGTGTACTCAGTGTACCTGGTCTTGCATATTTTATCACTGTTACCTTATATTTAGGTAGAGCAGGTTGACATAGACCATGAGTGATTTATTTAAAATAGCGAATGTTTTGGCCCCCCAAAGAAACCTTT
Source organism: Hebomoia glaucippe (assembly GCA_025727935.1). NCBI lineage: Eukaryota > Metazoa > Arthropoda > Insecta > Lepidoptera > Pieridae > Hebomoia > Hebomoia glaucippe. Next base: position 19,121 of record JAOSYY010026312.1, on the reverse strand, counting down.
ATAAATCTAAAAGCGAGCACATGATACGAGTTTTGAGACATTTAACTAGTTTTGCCCCATATTCTATGCACAAGCCCGCGAGAGGCTTTATGAAGAACTATATGTCCCCCATGTCTTATTTCTTAACTTTATTTTTTTCTTTCCTGAGGTGCTAGCAAGCGTGAATTGGCTATAAAAGTAAATTTTACTCTTGGGATGGATACACACATTTTTGTTTGCGGTTTTTGAAATATGTGTTTGTCGTTCTTGCGCCATCTCTTGACATATCAAATCAGTTTCTTTCATTTGCTTTGTCCCTGTTTTATTCCAAGGCTAACAATCTCTCTTTTAGCGTTAAATGAAATACGCAAAAATTGTGGAAACTACAGAAATTATGGTATAAGCTTTGATGACAATAAAAATGTCTACGATTTTAACTAAATTAAAACTACGAAGTAAAAGCACAGAACTCTTTATTAACCTATTTATGAAGCCATCTATATGTATAAAAAAACATATTGCTCGCAATTTATTACAGAACTTTGATACCAAAAGCCGCGTGAACGACCCACTCTCCTAATAAAACGTCATGTGAGAAAAAGTTTACTATCACTATAAAACAGGTTTTTATTATTTCACTGAACCGTATTGTAATGGGATAAAAGAGCATTGTAATAGAACCACAAATCATAGAAGCCTCCGTCCCAAGGCCGGTTATGTCAATAAATCTTTACACCGGGGAATATCAATACGTTGTGTTCGCTGCAAAATTGTTTCCTAGTATCTTGGAAAAAATTTATTTACATAAAATAGGTTGAGGGTATTATAAAAGAGCAAATCAAGGGTGCCTAAACAAACGGTATTAACGAGCGTAGCTCTGGCACGCACAATTTGCGCTCTTTCATTTCATGTCTTTTGAGCATTTTAAATTATCTCCATCGTTAGCCGCGCGGAGAGATCACGCTTTTGTAACCATTTGAAACTTTAGAAAAGGTCAACAAGGTCAACAATAACAAGAGTATTGTGAAATAAGCTAGAAACCAATTGAGAATTGACTATCTATAGAAATATCTAAGTGACGTTTCTTAGAGCGCGGTGACCAAGAGTTTGTATCCGGTGAAAGTATTAATAACACTATGATGTAATGGATTATTCTAATGTATTGTTATAATATGTGTGTCAACGGATATAGATTACTAAAATTAAATCATGTATTTACCAATAGGTACGTTACAGTTAAATATTAATTGGGGACTTATCTTATAACTCAAAATTTTGAGTAAGGTCGGCAGAAGAGCGTCCTAAAATAATGTCAAAAGATCTAATATAACTAAGGCCTTAAGGTTTGCAACGTGACTTCTAGATCTTCTGATCTTGAAGGTGTCCATTGGCGACAGGAATCGCTTAGTATAAGTAAACTGCATGGTCGTTTTCCTTCCCATCGCATAAAAAACAACATTTATGTCACATTTATTGGGACTAAAACATAATTAATAACTACAAATCCTATATGAACCAAATGTTCATATGAATCCATATTTGTACACGTAAAAGTGTCATATATGTTATGAATGCTGTTATCAGTTTAAAGCTAAAGGTATTCCTTTAAAATTTATACAGTGCAATCTGTTGTGGTATAAGTTAAATTATATTTTAGAAAAAAGATATCTATCGTGACCAAACTCCGTAAATAATTCTCGAATCGGCGTTGAAAGTTTTCCCACGTTTCCCTGTTAATCTTCAATAAGTACAGTGCAGTTTTATTTTTATTTTTGGTACATGCTGCGTTTAAATCTTTCGGGAAGTCTAGGTTATCATCACACTTAACAGGCACAAGCTGCTTCCGTTGATTTTATTATATTTTTCACGTTTAAAAAATATATGTATCCATGACATTTATAACAAATTTATATTTCCATCTCACTGTCAATTGATATTATATAGCCCTATATATTAAATAAACTGTTTTAGGTGGTCTATGTAGAACACATAAAATACATTTAGTAATTTTTTTATAAATTTAGGTAGAAGGAATTATCGGAAAAATTAAGAAAATTCATTGACTATTTCGTATTATGACTTTTTGCATAATGTTTTGTGTATGTATTTGGAAAATTTGATGTCTTGTTTTAAACATATTTACAACTTCAGGTATTATTTGTTGCCTAATGTGTTCAATGTGCATACATTGGTGACTTAATTGATTACCAAGCACACTGCTCTGCTCGTTGACTCTGTGACCATTTCACGCTGGTAGTAGTGACCCAAATATTCGACGAGGCTTGGGTTTGTACGCATACGGTGTGGAACTGTTCTGGTCCTAAAAATTTAAAATTCTCTGTGCCATTTAAGTATATAAAGTTAAGTATCTACCACGGTATAATTGTATTTTATTTTAAAATATTCTAAAACTAGCAGTGCCTCTTGGTTCCACGCAGGTCACGATACCTAAATGAATCATAGCCTTTGTGTTATTTTAACTTATGACGTCTATTTCTATAGAGTTTCATTATAATTGGTTCAGTACTTTTCGCGCGAAGAAAAGAAATACGTACAAAAATTTGCATTTATAATATTCATAATTATTGAAAACATAAAAAATACTAAGGTGTTTGATTACGTTAGGTATAATGAAAAGAGGTTTTATTATTTTTCTTTAAAAGGTCAAATTTTATATTCAGTAAATAAGATGACAAAATATTCTAACAGATATCAAACAGAATATTCAAGTACCAAAGTACGCTAATACGAGGCCTTTCTTTTGACTAGTGAAGGTCTAGGTGACACTGAAGTAGCCAGAATTAAAGAAAGAGCTTGGGGCAGTAACTATAACGACCTGGGTTGGCTGTGGAACATGAAATAGACTCATCGAACAATTTATCTTACGTGAACTAGTTTGTTTGAGTTGCAGTTTACATTTTGGTCTTAGAAAATTACTAAGAATTATAAAAAAATATTATTCATTTAAAACATAAGATTTCAATTAACTATTATTTAATAGAAGTAACTAACCAATCTTTTATAAAAAAAAAGTTATGCAGACATTTTTAAAAAAATCATAACTGTTCAAAGACACCATTGAATTTCATAATTAATTATTTGATTAATTTTTTTCTTTTCGTTTAAAATTTTAAACCTCTGAGGAAGCGCAAGGTGCTCTCTCAGCAATAATAACGTGCGGCATCAGTTGTTTTTTCTTAAAATTAAATATTTCGATAAACACTGCATATTCAATTGCAATATAATATGACTTAACGTATTATAAAAACAGTATCTTATTGTAGAGAAATCCATATTCTTGTGAAAATTCCTATTTTTCAGAGACGTTTAGTATTAGATTACATTTTGGAAGTAAATACAAAGCTTTGAAGAAATAAAGGTTGTATTTCGGTAAGTGTTTTTATTGTTAACGTCCCTGCTTACATGTATAGTGAGTCTATCCTCTAAATATAGTCTAAAGCAGATACGGGTAATTATGGTACCAGACGTCCATGTTTGATCTAGTGTAAAACAATACATTTTGTGCGATGTAGACGGCTTTGTAAAGAAGTCGTATTCTTTCCGGAGAACTATTATGATGTTCCACTCTGAAAATAAACAAAGGGAAGCACTCCTTAAGTAGGACGCTGCAGGTGTCACTTGCATAAGAAAATTTTCTATAAATGCAGCTTAATTACAAACGTTATTGTTGTATCTCATTTCTAATTAGATTATTTCATTATCAAATGTGTAAACTAGTTCTACCTTGTATGTCTTATTTTTCGAGCTGGTAAAAGAAAGATCTTTCTGAATTACAACTCTGAATGCTCGGATAGGACCACTAGTGTTATAGGTATTATAGATTTTCTCAGTTTGAAAATCTTTAAAAAAGAATATATAAAAATGTTGGGAAAATCTATTTTATTGGTTTTTCTTTCTCAGACTTAGGCCTCCGAAAATATTAACTTAGTACAAAAGTAAGTACCTACCTACTTAGTCGCATGATGAATTTATGGACTTCATTCAGACATAATCAAAGTTGCATAATTAATATAACTTTTAATGTTTTCCGAAAGAAATAAAATAATTTAATTTAACGTCCTACTCCATCTAAGTTTCGGATTTAGATAGTTTTGCGGGGCTTAGTAGCTTATGTGGATAACAGACTCAGGAATATGACTGACCTCTACCAGGGTACTAAAGTAATTTTTATTTTTATGTACTCTATGGGGACCAGAGTAATTTTTATGTTAAAACTAGATATATCACGCGATTTCACTTGTATAATAAAGAAATAGACTGTAACAGTCTTAAAAGTCCATCAGTGTCAGTACCATACTTCAATAGAATCATTTCTAAAACAAGCGAGAAAGTGTAATAAACAGACTTTTGCAACTAAAATATAAGTTAGGGTGTATTAAATGGTTTGAAAACGGACTTCCTTAAACTTAGATCACGCTATCGTAGGTAATATATGCAGCTTTATTCTAACTTATTTATTTCAAAGCTTAAATACCCATTAAGTTCTACTAAAACTTTCTTTCTGTCTTTTTATAATAATTTTGGCAATATTTTATAACATAATAGCGCTGTGGAAATTCCATATCAACCGGTTTATTGCATTTTATAGCTCGACACATTACACAAAACCTGATTAACATGTATATTGACGCGGTTATATGAGGCAAACCTTGAATAGACATCAATTTTAGACACATCTTCGTTTTGTTAGTGTGAAATCCCCTACTCTTATTTAAAAAAAAATTGATTTTTCTGAGTTTAATGAGTATAAACAAAATATGGGTTTATTGGTCTGTCTAAAAAAAGAAAATCCTTGTACTGAACTATTATACGCGGGTTAGAGTTTTTTTTAAACAAGGACAGACACATGAAATTTTCTAATTTCCACAAGCATGTTGTTCGTATATCTGGTAAATTTACGAGAATTTAATGGGTGAAGTGAATTTCTGAAAAATACATTTCCATTCCGATTCGGCCATGTCTTCAATCTTTGAATTGCCCAATGTCAAATATCAAATTAAAATGAATTTTTATATTTATTTAGACTATTGACAAATAACCTAACTTTAGTACTTAAAAAAACACGCAACCGACTCCGAGGTACTTTGATATAAAACTGGAATATTGAACAAATGGAATAATGGATTGAAATTATTTTAATGCGTATTAATCTTTGATTTTATCCACTAAAAAGTTTTATACTTTTTACAAAACAAGATTGAAGATTATTATTAAAATATATGCAAAATTTTTTTAATTCGAGAATATGTAAACGCTTGAACTTGACTAATATTATTAACATATATGCTAATCATACGTGTCACGAACCATATACAACCACTACATATAAATAAAATTAAGCTATCTGTTTGTAATATAAAAATGGCAGACTTCTTTATAACAGGACCTTTATTGACCGGATTTAACCGATATTAAATTAAGATTATAAGGGATAACTTTTTATTGCACGAACATTATAATCATGTATTAATATTAAATTAGGTGATTCCGTAACTTCGTTCCCGAAGAATAGTTTTTTTTTATTGTTTACTATAAAAAACTTCTAAAACCACAGTTAAAGACCCGTCAAAATCGGTCCAGCCGCTTCCAGTACAAATAGACAGACAGATTAAAAATTAACAAAATATATTATTTTGGTTTATATACCGTATATACATCCATCTTCATTTATTAACGAGTAAAAATATTTTTTTTATAATATTACAAACACACACCCCAATTTTCTTTATATATGTGAATAGCCTATAAACAATTAAGCCAACAAATATTTTGACTTGTATTTATGAGGGTGTCACATCGAAATAAAATACCGTTTCAACGAATAAAAAACACATTTAACAACTTTAACCGCGATCATTTACGTCGAAAGGTTACGGAAACATCGGAATAATTTAATAATTGTTAATCTAGCCAAATGATTGTACAATTTAACTATTAAACGCGTTTGAATAACATTCAATAGTCGACCAAATTAATATGAGACAACACTCTGTATAGTTTTAATATGTAAATCCGTATATAAGGGAAATATTATGTAGTTTATACCTGAGATAAACCAGTTTCTACACAAACAGCACACTCTGAATTCTCCTTTATACCACTAAAACACCTTTGCATATTAATAATAATTCTTGTCATAACCTGCTATATCAGTATATCTCTATTGTAGCATAGTTTGAAGATGATTAAATTATAAATATTGTATTTGCACTCGTAAGGTTATAGGTTTTTGGAGCAATTATGTATTATGAATATGTGACAAGCTTAGTAGTGAAAATTAATTAATTCTCTTGTGTAAATATGGATGATATAGTTGATTCGACTCATTTCAAATTAAATTTTAAACAGATTCATACACTGTTCGCACAATGTTATTAAAAATGTCCAATTATATATTACTTATAGAAATTAATTTATTTTTATAAAACAAACAGCACAAAAGCAAAAATGATTTAAAAATTCAAGCTAGGCCAAAACATAAATGTATATCGTACATATGCATTTTATTAATTAACCGTAAATCTGGTAGACGAAATTTCAGCGAGCGCACATGACATATTTATATTTGTCTACGACCGTAAACAGAAAAATATAATAAAAACAGAATTTTTAATAGCAAATATGTAAATAAAAATATAGTTTTATATTCATTTTGTAAAGTTTCGACTCCGTAAATATTTCGGATTGTGCTGACTCGCTTCGAAGAATATTTTTTATGCTGGCTTTTTACAATTGTATTTATATATTTCACGACTTTAAATCTTAATGGTTTATATATAATTTTTTGTCAACTCCTCAAAAAAAAAGCGTCGAACTGAGGTTAGCTTTAAAAAAACAGCTCTTATGTTGATTGCAAAAAAAAAATCCGCTTTTTTTGCGTTCATTAGTCTTTCGCCTTTAACTTGTACTTTTTTGTGTATGTTTCATCGTCTTTCCTAATGAAAAGCATCCTCTTTCAAAAATAAATTAAAATATAATTTTGTATCATTAGGTTAACTTGTCTATAAAAAAGTTCAATTTTATTTATAAAGTCACGATAAATCAAAAAAGTTTTTTCTAAATGTTCGAGAATATTAAAGTACTAACTCTTGCACGCGAGTTTACTCGCGTTCTTGTGGATTTTGTCTTCTAATTATTGGGTTTTCAGTAAGGATCCCTAATTTTTCTGAAAATATAATTCCATAGTACTATCCACCACTGAAAGATTATCTCACATCGGACCAATGGATCCTGAGATTAGCAAGTTCAACAAAAAAAAAACAATGTCTTCAACTTTATAATATTAGTCTAGATTAATAAATGTACACGTGTTTTATATTTACAATATAACCAAAATTGTGTGAATTTTACATTTTAAAGAAATCGCCTAGCATTACAGAATTTATTCAGCTTAGAATCCTGCAAGTTTGTTAAATGTTTTGCAAATAGTTTTAACTCCAACAGGAAAGGTATTTACGCAAATATTTCAACATCAGGGTTTAAATTTAAACGCAGCGCCATATCGATTACGTCGTCGGTACCTCACGGCTCACGAGGGGCCCATTAGAGAAGCAAATTACTGTATCAGGTTGCAAGCTCTCAGATTCCCTGATACGTTTGATTGCACTCTGCACCTTTACTCTATTTGCATTAAAACCTATAATGCGTATGACGTTTTCCGCTTTCTCCCGTTTTCTTTTCACTTATAATGATCTAGTTCTTTGCAACATGACGAAGCGCGCGATTTATTTCTCAAAACATTAAAAAAAGAAACGATGTTGTATACGCTTTCTTAATCAATTATTTAGTATTTGCATCCTTAATAATATAATATTATAAATGAAAGAGTTCATGAGTATGTATAGATATTTCTTGTTCTTCGTGTGAAAACTACTAAACGATTTTTAATGAAACATTATTAAAATCACATAATTCAATACACATAATTTATAAATATATGTATTGTGACACGGGTGAACCCGCGGGGGACTATGCAATTTGTTCATATGCGTCCACTTACGTAACATTAGTTAGGTACTGCACTCTTGGATTTTAGAAATATAAATCTGCACGTGTTAGGATCAACTGGAATTATGCCCGCCAAAAGTCAGTGATAAATTTTAAAAATCTATTTCCCACACCAAAAGGCTGGTTACTTGGTCGCGAATAGCTTATTGCTTCGATAATAACAAGTGACTACTAATGTTCATACAAAATACACCTTAGTTTAATATACCTATCGCTTAAAACATTTTTTTGCTTCACACATTGAAATGAATTTATGTTAACATATTCAGATTTATTGTGTACAGTAAAATGAATCGCTATAACTAGACATGTCGGTAAAGGAAATTATTGATTTGTGAAGTCTATAATTGCAGAGTCGGCAACATGTAACGGCGGCAAACATGTGGTGTTGTGTAGAAAGCATTTCGCATATTTTTGTTCATGTAATAAATTCCCAGACAGAAATTCCTTTATTTTAATACATTTTACGTTCGCCCTTTATGTCAAGCTCTTGCTTTGTTGAAAAGCGAACAAAAATAAACCAAGCGATTTATAACTTACTAGCTTCTGCTAGCGGCTTCGCTCGCGTTCATTCCGATTTTAACACCTTGGGTTACATTATTTAAATTTTAGTATGGAAATCAAATCGTTCAAATAGTTTCGGAGCCTGTTCAGTACAAACAAAAAAAAACAATCAAGTCTTTCCTTTTTATAATATTAGTGTAGCCGTGTGTACCCGTGGTATCGTCTGCGTTGACGTTGGTATATTTTGGAAATTAAAGATTTTAATACATTTCATCGTAGATTTTCTGAATTTTCAGTGATGTAGAATAGTAATATGGTTAGTGGAAGTGAGACTATACATATTTTGGGATTATGTTACATTATGTTCTTGTTGCTAATTTGACGCCCGACACTGCTGTTTACTGTACTCCGAATGCCAACTCTTCGACGTGAATGCTCCCATACATCGCCATAGAATCAAATTTATCGCCTGTTACGATGTCCAAAGCAATTATCCAATCATGAAGAGGCAACATGTGAATATGTTAGGAGAGTGGAGCTATAATTTTTGATATACATATTTACTAACAGTTTTTATAAAAAATAATGTAAGTGTGTTTTTTTCTACGTTGGGATGGTGAAAGGAATTTCTTACTAACTAAAAGTTTCGTCTAGATCACGTACTACCCTTCATATATGGTCATGAAATGCTGTACGCGTTTCGACTTTAGCCTGTGAACATCCGAATGCTCGAAATAAGAATAAATAGGTCAACAGCACATCATTGAGTAATTGAAGATATCAATGGGCTAAGCTTTCATTTCTTCATTACACTGTATCTTCTTAGTCCTTACAATCGGAATCCCGCGGTTGTGCCCGTTTCATATCATATATAAAAGTCCCGTCAAAATCGGATAAAAAATTTCAGAGAATCACGGGAATAAACAGTCAGACAAACAAATATTTTAAAAATTGTGGTTTTTGAATACCGTATCTCTTTAAATGTTACAAGTAAACACATGAACATTATTTATAGACTAACCTTAAATTTGCTTGATATTGTTGCGACTGCCGTGTTTTTTACGGGTCTTAAGGTAATTTTTATCTTACAATCATAAAAGTAGTAAAACAAGTTTTTGCAGTATATTGTCTGGTTATAAAGAAATCGATACTGACATCAATCAGTTCATTACTCATTCTGTTTCCAAGCGATCTTCACGCAGTAAATGACTAGACATAATGTGACGGCAAGGAATTTTATGTCTTCATTTTGTTGATCAATTTTAAATAGCTATACAATTTTTAAAGTAGGTAAATGATTAAAATGATGACCAAATAAATAAAGGCAAAGTTAGGCCTTATAACACCAGCTATGTACCAGTAAGAGTTTCATCAACATCGGTCTAGCCGCATTGTAGATTAACTCCAACAATCAGATATAGTTTCATATATATTAGTTAAAGCTGATATTTTGATATTACAAACTGACACATAAGTTTTATTTATTTGTATAGACAATCCGTCTAATTAAAAGCCTTATGAGCGTTTTAACTATTGAAACTAGAAAGAAGCTCGTAACAGTTTAAAAAACTAATATTACAAAAAGATGCAATCTCAATAGGTACTCGTATATTCAGAATATAATTTTATAGGTTAAGTCTATATAAATCAAAATATGAATATAAAATAATAAACACCACCTTATATTCTTTTAATACAGGCTTTAAGTATTTAAACGTTAATATACATTTGGCTTTTGAAAAATTTTATGATTAAGAAGCAGTTTTCTAATAATAATATGAATGAAAGATATGATATTGCCTTAACTTCTTGAAAATAAATATGAACAAAGCCTGAATATACTTACGAGACATTTATTTAAAACGACACTTCATAAAATATGAATAAGGTCTAAGAACTAGAAATATTGTAAGATAAACATTTACTTATAAAAAACTTTTCGTGGAACTCACGTAAAATTTTTGTACTATTATTTCGAATATTGGAAATGAATTATAAATTATAAGTTCCGTCCGGGTCACGTACTCCTGTCTATAGATGGAAAAGTCGTGAAGCGCTGTGCGCGTTTGGGTTTCAGTCATGAATTTCCGACGAGACGAAATAAAAATAAAAAATTAGGCCGGCAGCAGAACGTCACTAAAAATGAAAAATTATGTAACATAGCTAAGGCCTAAAGGTTGGCAACGCGTATCCTAGATCTACTGGTCTTAGGGGTGTCCATGGGCGACAAAAATCGTTGCAATGCTGCGTTGAAATAGGTGAACTATATGCTCACTTGCCTATAGTATAAAATAAATCAGAATATGCTAGCAAGACTATTCAAGTAATATTGGCTGGCCAACAAGCAAAAGTTTGATTATAAGCCGTCAGTTGTAACCTAAATAAATACAATCACGTGTGGTCTGCGGTTAAAACAAGGTATACATATATCCAAAAATACAATTCTTGTTTACATTCGTGTTATCTATACTTTAGGCATCTGAACGTAACATTTAAAAACAGGTCTTTTCTAAAAAGAAATAAAAGATACAGTACCTACTTATAATAAAAAGAGAGTTTAGATAAAAACTTCGTAATGTGGAAATGTGTGCTGGTCCGTAAAAGGTATACTACGCGCATGCGTTTGAGTGCCACGCATTCACTCTCGCTCTGTCTCTTCCTATTCCTCCTCGCCAGAAGCGTTAAACGTTTAACGCAACCTTGTTGGAAGTTGAATTAAAAGTTTCACTTTAAAAATGTTGTCTGTTTGCCTATCTGTTTGTTCAGGCTCATCTCCAATTTGACGGAAATTTGACGGAACTTTCGCCGGTAAATAAATACGGGTACCTAATGTGATATATTATTGTAACCTTTTTAAATATTTAATAAATACTTAGGATTTGGCACGCCATGAAGATAATTATATCGTTCAGTGATACTGCCAACTGTTTAATTTTCTGAGGTCTCAATTGATACTTAAAAGAACCCGTATAGCACCGCAAGTCTATGAAAGCTAATAGAGAATTCTAACATTATAATAAACAATGTTAATAGTATATACAAAATATGGTATGAGATCAGTTGCCATTTATTTTAATATAAACTTAATCAACCGCATCTTAGGTCAATGCTACAGAATAATAAGTTACAAAGGTAACATTTTATTCAGAATCGAAAAAGCTTTTATTTAAATTTTGAAATCTTTTTCTAAACTTAGAAAAACATGTGGCTAAAAGTTAATTTTAATTTTATACATTTATATTATACACCTAATGTATAAATAAAGGTTTATTTTTGTTTGTAAGTCTCCCTATATTTTGAAATTAACATTAATACAAAATGAAACTAATTCCACAAAGGCCGAACAAATTCTAATAGAAATTTTATTGAAAGAGAGCTAATAATACATATAGGTTAAATATATTAACACACTAGTGATACTACTATTTTCTACCCTTACACAAAATTTTAATTACGTTTCACCCGTGTCAGAATATTTTTATAAATTATAGCCTATGTGTTGTTCTAATATACGAGGTCTATTTCTATTAGATTAAATAAAATTCGTTCAGTAGTTTCACGTGAAAGAGTAATGAGCATCCATACATACAAACCCCTAACGTTTACAATATTAGTAAGGATAAGTCTTCTATTAAAAATGTTTTAGCAACCTCGTACACAAGCCAGTCTTGGATTTTAATATTCGGGTATAAAAAACTATGTTATCAACAGTCGTATCGCATCTAACGCCTTACACAAACATATTTCGAATTAATAGATATCCCCGTTTAATATACAAAGGTTAAAGTAATAAAATTTATCTCTCATACAATAGTAGCAGATAGTTCGCCTGTGCTAAATGGAATTGATTTATCTTAATTGAATGTTACATCAAAGTTTTGGAATTGGGGAAAATTCATTTAGATCGATTTAATATACGTGTGGGTTTGTCGACCTTAATTAATAGCATTAAAACGAATGCCTATATATTCATTGTTCAAATAATTTCACAGGCATCCTGATTTAGTTTACTTTGTTACTTGGATACCAATATTGAATATTCAAAATATATAAAATGAATATATGTATTCATTATATACTTACCTGTATATTGTGTTTAAGTTTATATACGAACGTAACGAGATTTTAGGTCGGTGTCGTATCGATTCCTACATAGACAGACATAATACTTTAGAGTTAACTTCTTCTTGTAGTGTCTCTGTAAGTACTGGAAATTCTCTGGTATTTTGGATTTATGTCTATCCTTTGTCAAACGAAACAGCTCGGCGTCAGTAGCCATACCCGTCCATTCCCTGATGTTACGGAGCCATGACATTTTCTACGTCCAACTCTTCTCTTACCAGCTATTTGACCCATTACAATAAGGCGTAACATTTCGTATCTATAGTGTCTTAGTACATGGCTAAGGACTTTCTTTACAGAGTCTAAAATGATTGCGGTGTATCCCGGGTTCATCTCCGTTGACTTTGTCTATGTTATTATGAAAGAAACCTAAGTAACTGCTTGTAATATAAGCTACCCGCCAGTCAAAGTCCCTTCAGAATCGGTTCAATCGCTTCGGAGATGAATCGCAACAAAATCTTACAAAACGTAAAATACTCGTGTACGTAATACCTTCGCGTGACTGTTGATTTTTGTCAACTAATTGTAGTCGACGATCGATACAAATATCATTTACATAAAAAACTATTTATTTTAGGTCATTAGTATTCCCTTGATATCACCATTTCAATCTTTTAGGAGCAGCCTTAAAAATAAATACACAAATCTTTGTTAAATTTTTTATTCAACTTTGTCATTAAAACGTCTTTTTATTCTATTGTATATCAATAACAATTAATTGTACACGAGCATTCTTGGTTCTTAGTTCGATTATTTAATCAACAATATATATAGTGAAACTTTTTAATTATGCTTTCCTTCAAGTTTAAAAGTCTCTTTTATAAGTTCTTAGCTTTAACACGCGGCTTTACTCGTGTTAATATAGATTTTGATTAACAGTTGGGATAATATCGGATCATAGAAATACTTTGTATACATCTAAGGTATAAATAAATATGTTATTAATATGCTGCGAATTGTAATAAAAGAAAATATTGATGTAATAAAATGACAATATATATATCTATATCTTTGTATACAAACATACCAAGAATTTCCGAATAATAGAAATAAAAACGACATTAAATTTTGACTGATGCAACATGAGTCGTTTACCACCAAATGAGCTATATGCTCGTTTGTCGTCCTTTATTATAAAAAAATACGAGTATATTATAAAATAAAGTTATAATATAAAGTTATGACGAGACAAAAAAGTAATGAAAAGATACAGTTTTTCATTATTTTTCTATAATTAATTTATATGCTTTGCTTTTGTTATGATTGTCAGGTGTAAGAAAGCTTTGTTGCGCGTGACCCCCAAAAGCGCGGAACCAGTAGTTTTTGCCACGTGCTTGATCCGCTACTGCACGTACCATAATTCACCATAATCGATTCAGCGGCTTATGCGTATACACCATGTAAACAAATTTTTGTATTCACAATATTAGTTAATATACCTGATATAATGATACCATAGGCTTTTTATATATATTATTAAATAACCAATTAAGTGAAGCAATGAAAAAGATATTGCTTTTTTAAGGTGCACTAAATTAAGGTAGAATTTTGGTATACATAATTTGATTACATCCTGTTTCAATAAAATTGTTAAAATAAATCGTTAAGTATATAAAACAAACAAAAACAACTAAGAAACTTGAGAATTCTGAATCACCACACAATCGCGATTGAAACGGATCTTATTATTTATTATTACTGCATTGGCCATTATGAAACCACATAATGATGCCAAAAATGACCCACCTTGGCATTTCCGTAGCATGTCTTGTGAATGAAACCATAATTATTAATTTTTTAAATTTAAACGAATTGTTGTATTATTTTTTAACTATATTTTAATAATGACAATTACGATATGATCAATTAGTCGCTAAAACTGAAGGGGTCTTGGAAGTAAGTTCACGCGAGTTACACCGCGGATAGTCGCTAGAATAAATATAAAAGTATAATAATAAATAAAAAAATTAAGTGTCTGTTTGTAATCTTATAGTAACACTTTTTTATCTGATATGGTTTGTCAGTTTCACGGAGTTTAGGGAGTTTCTTTTGACACTTAGAATGATGTCTAAGACATTAACGCGAAGCACAGATATTATGGTAATGAAAATGTCTACAAAATAATGGAATTACTATAGAAATATTGGTGAATACACGCCCTTCTATTATTAGCTGATTATATCAAAACATCTCGGACACCACGAAACCTTTTGTACTCTATTATGAAACAATGAAGTCTTCTTGTATTTCAAATGTCTTCTGTTATCTGATTGCTAGTTACAATATTCAACATCTAAAGATGACGATACATGTTATAAGCTGTAGCAGCATTCGTTATAAATTATCTTGGAAAGTGAATACCGTTCAACTTATCCAACACATAAAACATTACTTTTATTTGGAAAATTAACTTACAAATGTGACACGCCGCAAAAAAAGGATAAAAAGGAACTAAGCTGATGTGTTTCATATATATAATATATATTATATAAGACAGATTTTCTTGTCACGTCTAATAATATTTAACTAAATACTTAAAATATTAAGTCCATATGCATTATCAATTAACTTGTCCATTGTTATAGATTGAAATAAGGGTGACCGAAGAATGTAACACACCAGAGACCTTTGTTAATAAAAAAGGATATGGGTGATCGTTTACCCTTATGAGAGAGCAGTACAGAGGCATGGATGGACCGTAGGATGCGCGTCTCTGCGGCGCTTATATGCTTCATGACCATTTTAACGGCAATAACTGCCTTTGTGCCTGGAGCCGATGGTAAGTATCTACTTTAGGACAAAACAGTGCTCTCAAGAGTGAAGATTTTTGTATACCATAAGAAGGCAACGAGTCTACAGTTCACTTGTTCGTAAGCGATTCCTGTCGCCCATAGACACCTTCAAGACCATAAGCAGGAAAAGACGCATTGCCAAAAATCAGTAAAAGTAAAAAACAAAAGAAATCAAATCTTTTTATTTTAAACTACGAAATGAGATAATTACCTACTAGAATAAAAAAATTACAATGATTAACGGGTTCAACCCGTTGGGGACATGGAATGTACCAAACTAAGAAATTGAATTCGGCCGAAGTTTGGTCTGCACGGAATCCGTGTAAATTTCAATCGTAAGATTATTAGTTAACATTTACGTAAAAAAATGGATAATTTTGTGAAATGACTCGAAAAGAAAAGAATTTATTTATTATTTACTAAGACATTTCGCTTATCTGAAAGCAAAAAAATTAAAAGCACTACTTAGTTATTTTACGATAATATTTATGTATATAGAATTAGGCTTTTCCTTTTATTACAGGTCCAGTCTCAAGGCAGGATGCCTTGGAAGGCGGGGACACTACTCTAACATGTGACTCAACGCCAGACAGCGCTGAAGACGAATTAATGCTTCTAGTCTGGTACAAAGACAGTGCACCTATTTATAGGTTAGAATTTTTTATGACTAACGTTATGTAATATATTAGCTAACATAAATTAAACTCTATTTACAAACATATTTTTTCAATAGATTTAAATAGTTTGCATATAAAGGGTAATATAAGAAAAATTTAAAGAAATAAATTCGCAAGTTTAATACTTGAAAATTAGATATTTGTAAATTTCTTAGGTATTGAGCAGTTTGTAATCTGAGATTTCAGTGCCTTGCATATCAGCGATCCTGTTCATAACTCCATATGACCATATTATTTTGCCTTGCCTTTGACTTATTTACAATGAATGAATATATAATCAACTTTTGGGGATCGTCTACCGTGACGTAATTAAAGTTGTTATAAAGCTTGGCAATTAAATTTTTCTGTTATCTATTACCTGCACGCAATGATAAAAACTACAATGATCCAGTTTTGGGAACATCGATTCTTATTTTGAATGTTAAACACTTTGGTGTTTATCTGGGTGTGTAAATGAAATATGCATTTATAGGATTTAGATATGATATATAACGACTACGACAGAAAAATACAATTTTTATATTACTTAGTAATTATTTCATACACGTTCAAATTCTTATTTGCGAAGTAACATATGTATAAGATAATCTGTACAGGTATATAAATATCAACTGTTGTCTGTCACTTTTGCTAAAAATCAAGGCTGGCATGACCGATTTTAATATGTTTTGTTGTGTTTACTATTCACGCAAAAATATTTTTAAAAATGAAAAAAGAAGCAGCCGGCAATTCGAAAAAAACAATCTTATTAATTTTAAATGGGGACCGTTTTTAATGATGCTTTGGAGATTAATACGAGTAAAACCGAGGGTCTCCGCTAATTTATCATAATTTTGCTAAATACCCATTAACAGCTAAAAATTGAAAAATATGTAAAGATACGGTGAGCTTAGTCCTCTTCAAAGAAAACCTGAAGAAAAGATTTGATTTTGTTTAAAGCAGTGTTCTTTTCATTATATACTCGTAGATCGTTGATTAGAAGCCTCCACGTTCATTTCTCTAATCTACCACTTGTTTATTTTTTTTGTTTCCAATCGTATTTCAGTTTTGACGACCGTAAGAGTACAGAATGGTCGAGCGCTTCTTTCAACACAAGTAACAGATTAAAGGCTGATCTGCAACAACAACCTACCAGACTTGTGATATCACATTTAAGAGAAGATGACCAAGGTCTTTACCACTGCCGAGTTGACTTTCTTTTGGCGCCAACTAGAAATATTGGTGTAAATCTGACTGTTATCGGTGAGTATCAACAGCCAATTTGCTCGTATTTTATAGCATAGTGAGGTAAACGAGCATACGGCTTATCTGTGCTTATATGATGATTACGTCGCCTCTGAATTTTATCGACAAGACCAGAGGGCTTGAAGTAGAGTTACTGGCCATTTCAGAAAGCGTACGCTCACATCTTGACAGTTACCAATACCACATCTTTTTAATCATAATTAAAAATGTTTGCTTTTATTTCTTAAAAAATATAATATCATTTAGGTTTCTTTTCTAAAATTTCTTATTTTTATATAAGATACCTTTCTGGAATCGTGGCCGCATATCATCAAATTTGTACATTCCGGTTAATTTTATTTCGCAACTAGCTTATGCCAGCGGCTTCGCTCGCGTTCATGTCGACTTATACACGTTAGGTAACATTATTGGACTTTTAGTAAGGATTTCTATTCTTTTTGAAAATAGATTATAGCTTATAGCCTTCCTCGATAAATGTACTGTTTACCACTGAAACGATTTATTATATCGGACCAGCGGTTCCTGGGTTTAGCAAACAAACAAATAAACTCTTCAGCTTTATAATATTCATATAGATTTCTTTTAAAATGAGATACTGATGACAAACATTCAAATAAATATAAAACATATGCGTTGTAGTACAAAACATATGTAGCTAATTAAAGCAATAATAAAATAATCCTTACTAACATTATAAACACGCAAGTGTGTGACTGTGGATGTTTGTAACTTTTTAATGCGAAAACTAGTAAACGGATTTTAATTAAACTTCATAGAAATATAGGTCATAGATCAGAACGACACTTAAGTTAATATTTATAAAATATCGTGACACGAGTAAAACCGCAGGGCACCGCTAGAGTTATCTAATGAAATCATAGAAGACACTAAGCAGAATACGGGTAAGAGCCAAGAACTTAAAATTATTCGAGATAGTTTGTCAGCTATGACTAGAACATAAAAACTTTTCCAAAGAAACCGAAATATGATTGTTAATTGAGTTAGCGTTTAAGGAAATTAGAAAATTACTCTTCTATTTGAACTTTTATTGAAACAGACTGGCTGTGTCAGGCGTTATTATGGAATTGTCGAATTTAATGTAATTAATTTTTAACGCCTTTCGAACTTGTTTTGTGTTCGACCTCATTTATGCAGCATTTTAATCGTCTAGTTTACATAAGTATTGCTAAATATTTTCGGTACTTGCTAAGTTTTTAGCTTACTAAACTTACGAAGTTTTTGTTAGGCTTTTAATGGCAGTGGAAATATAGAGCTACGACCATCCTTCAATATTTTTGCCTAACTAGTAAATTAACTAGAAATTAGTACAGTAAAATTACGTAAAAGGAAGAAATTAGATTTTTTAGTGAAATAAAAATCAGCCTAAATAGCTTGAAACAAAACAACTCGCCTGCAAAATTTAGTGGGTCGTGAACCCCTGGGGAACACCGTACCAATTATATTCGAGAAAAGAGGTCAAGACCAAACTGCTTTCTTGAAGTTGCTGTTGTTTCTACTTAGGATTTTCTGCTAAAACTAATCTATAGATACAACCCGTCTCTTCCGTAAGTTTTATTGCTTGTATTGTTTAATCATTTCAAACAGAAATTTCAAGAATTTTATAAATTTACTAGTAATTCCAGCGGAAGTAAATATACTAGTAATTCTAGTAAGCCGCGTCAACTTTTTATGTACATATTACTAGATGACCTGGCCACGCGCTGCTGTGGCTAAGGTTTTTGTTATATCAAATTGTAATTAGTAAGCATTATTA